>JBBMEF010054262.1:0-12378 GCA_037832685.1 Sicyos baderoa
TAAAGATGTCGAGGCTGATTTCACTGAATATTGCCCAGAAGGCTCGAGAGGCCAGGATATCTTGTCTGGGGATGATGTTATGACATGTGGCGAGATTAAGGTTAACAGGTCGGTAAATGCAAGTATTTCCTCGTCCTTTAAATAACGACGAAATTCAAGATGCCAAGACATGGTAGAAAAATCCCAAAAGGATGAAACAGAATCATTTTGCTTGGTAGAGATGATGAAGAGAGCAGGAAATGATTCCTTAAGAGATAAAGAGCCAATCCAATTATCAAACCAGAAAAGGGTTTTTAGCCCATTTCCTAATTTTAAGACAGGGATATTTTTGTCTTTTCCTACAATAAATCCTTCATAAATTCCTTTATCGAAAGCATTATCGACCATGTCACTGAATACATCTCCTACTAATAATCTCGAATTGAGTATTTTGGACATTTCATCTCAGCAGAAGGAGTGTCAGCGGACCCAGCCAAGTTAGAAGCGATGGTGAATTGGCCGAGCCCGCTCTCCATTCGAGAGCTGCGAGGATTTCTGGGTTTGACGGGGTATTATAGATGCTTCGTCGCCAACTACGGGGCAATAGCGTTTCCACTAACCCAAATCCTCAAGAAAGGGAAGTTTGGTTGGACCACGGAGGCAGAGGATGCTTTTCAGCGGCTGAAACATGCGATGATTAGTGTGCGGTACTTCGCCTACCCAATTTTTCGCAAACATTTATAATCGAAACAGATGCGTCTGGCATCGGAGTTGGCGCGGTGCTCATGCAGGAAGGACGACCTCTGGCTTATTTCAGTCGTGCGTTACCAATTACTCACCGCTACAAACCAGTGTACGAAAGGGAATTGATGGCAATTGTGTTCCCGGTACAGCGATGGAGAGCCTATCTGGTGGGGCAACACTTCATTGTGAGAACGGATCAAAAGAGCCTTAAATTTCTCCTCGAACAGAGAGTGGTTGTCGGAGAATATCAAAGGTGGGTGACGAAGTTGTTGGGATACGATTTCAGTATCGAGTACAAAAAGGGCTTAGAAAATTCGGCAGCTAATGCCCTTTCGCGCTCGCCCTTGTGTTGCGAACTTGGAATGTTGAGCTGCGTGACAGGGGTGAACGTCAACATGATTCTCGAACAAGTAAAGGCGGACCCGCACTTAATGACGATATATACAAATTTGTTAACTGGCGAACCTGGACCGAAGGGATTTTCGTTGCGCCAGGGAATGTTATGCTTCAAGGGACGACTAGTGCTCCCACCAAGCTCGCCAACCATTCCGTTGTTGTTACAGGAATTCCACGCGGGACCAATAGGGGGACATCATGGCACCCTTAAGACGTATCAACGATTGGCCAAGAAAGTTTATTGGGCAGGAATGAAATCGTAGGTGCGAAACTTCGTAGCGGAATGCAGCATCTGTCTTCAGGCTAAGTACCTTTCTCTCGCCCCAGCGGGCTTAATTCAACCTCTTCCGATTCCAGAACGAATTTGGGAAGACGTGACGATGGACTTTGTGGAAGGCCTTCCTCGCTCAGAGGGGTTTGACACTATTTTGGTAGTAGTGGATCGCCTTTCCAAATATGCCCATTTTATTATGGTAAAACATTCCTACACATCGCTGTCCATCGCACTCGTGTTTATACGAGAAGTTGTTCGCTTACACGGAGTTCCGCGTAGCATAGTGTCAGATCGCGACAAAGTCTTCACAAGCTCTTTTTGGGAAGAATTATTTCGAGCCACATGAACGAAACTCCGACGAAGCACGACTTACCACCCCCAAACAGAAGGACAAACGGAAGTGGTAAATCGCTGCCTGGAGGCGTATCTTCGCTGTTTTGTGATGACACAACCGAAACAATGGGCTAAATGGATTCCATGGGCTGAATTCAGTTACAACACGTCGTATCATTCGTCGACACAGACAACACCATTCGAGGCAGTCTACGGAAGAACACCGCCTCTGATCCTGAACTATGAGACAGGTCAAAGCCCACTATCAGCAGTGGACTCATTGTTAGCCGATCGCGATAAGATGTTGACGAACCTCAAAGCTTCGCTCCTGAAGGCCCAACAAGGCATGATTAAACAAGCAGATGCGAAACGACGAGACGTCCAATTCGCGGTAGATGAATTGGTATACCTAAAGTTACGACCCTACCGCCAACTCTCGGTAGCGAAGTTTAAACATCCCAAACTGGCCCCTCGATTTATCGGTCCTTACCGAATACTGGAAAAAGTAGGTAAGGTGGCTTACCGGTTGGAGCTGCCAGAAGACGTGCGAATCCATCCCGTCTTCCATGTATCCGTTTTGCGAAAAGCGATGGGGACGTCCGTAGCGGAGTTGTCGCCCCCCCGGGGATTATGCGATGATCTAGTGTTCGCTTTTCAACCATTCGCAGTCGTAGGGATGTGCGAGTCCGCAACAACACCAAACGAGCGGGAGGTCTTGATCGAATGGGAAGCAGGCGCTGCAACGTGGGAGTCAGCCAACTTTATCCAGGCGCAATTTCTGGATTTCCACCTTGAGGACAAGGTGGTTCGTTGGGGGGCGGGCATTGATACGCCTCCAGTAGTGAAGTATGTCTATGCTAGACGAAGGAAACAAGACAAGGCTTAAGCAGATGTTCGTCGCAGCGAAGACCAGCGAAACGAAAGAAAGCTTCGTCAAAAGCGAAGGCGACGAAGCGAAAGTGGTTAAGTGGTTGGACAGTCAGTGAAAACTGTTAGCAAGCAGTTAGTCGGTTAAAAGTGAGTTGTTAGTCAGTTAATGAGAGTTAGTATAAATAAGAGATAAGTGTGTAGGTGTGGGGGATTGAAGAATTCATTTGTGAAGAACTATTGAGATTTGGGAGAGTGAGGGGCTCTAGAACTCCTTAGGCTTGTAAACTCTTGACGGATTATCAATCAAATTGCTAGTTTCTATCACATGCATGCTTTAGCATGAACCAAAGAAGGTCTGTTTCCAGTCAATAGCATAATTTTGTATTTTTAGAAATTTTTAAGATGACTGGTGAGAATAAAAAAGTTTCTTGATATTAAAAAGATAGGCACCAACATTCTTTTGAATTTATCAATGAGCCTGATTAGAATGAAGGAAATGGTATTCATGATAGAGTTTCAAGGTCCTTGCCTGCCGCACAAGGCTGCCCAATGAAGAGCAGTCCATCCATTAATGTCTCTAAAGTTTATGCTCACTCCTGCAGCTACAATTGGCCTGATTGCCCAATCATAACCAAGGGCTGCTGCTAAATGAATTACCCCCTGTCCCTTATCATCCAATATATTAGGACCTTTTCCATCTTCAATTACTTTTCGGATCAGCCATGAATACAGCTTTTCTTTCATTAGCTTTACAAATAGTGACTCCTTGCTTTGATGCTGAATTTGACCATTTTGAGAATTTGGCCCTTCCCCATAGCAATCTTCCTCTTCTTTTATTGAGATAAGCTTTCTGATTAAGTTCTGCTTCTCCAAGGCACCTTCAGAGAGATTATTTGGAGGATTTGAAGATGTAAGGGACAGTAAACTCTCAAATTGGAAATGCATATGTAATTCTTCTGTAGTACGAACAGCATACACATCGGTAACATTGACATCTTGAGCAGAGCCTGCCATGTAATTAAACTCACGCACCTCACTGCAAGCTAATCTGTTGGAACATGTAACATAAAAAGGGACTTGTCCAACGCTATGTGGCGGTGCATGACAGCACAGGATCCCATCAGCCAAAACCTCTGCGGGAACCTCGACTTCGCCAAACATACATGACCAGTAACATTTTGTGCCATGATTGTTCCCCAGAAACTTACCTATAATCACAACCTGTTTGGGTTCGAAGAAAATAGAGATAATTTAGTTTTCTGAACAAAATCTTCAATATCCCATAAGACTGAAAATTAAGTGAAACATAGAAATGTAGTAACACATTTAGAGGGAGGAAAAGTGAAAAGTAAATAAGAAACTGTAGAAAATGAAGACAGTAACCAGTGAATTTCAAAAGCTTTTGTAGTATTTTTCTTAAGCTCATTAAAAAATAACTCTTCTTCAGTTTTTTTCAAACATTTATTCACCTCAGTTTCTAAATCTGGAAGTGTCCACTTTGGAGAAAAGTCCGTTATACTGAAAAGCTGGTCTTCAGAAAGAGAGGGGCTTAATGATGAATCATTCACCATGTCACCACATTCTACAGTGCTCCAAGACAAACCAGACGATGGATGCATATGCAAATCATCAACTTCCACAAGTTCTCTAGATACCCACCGTGAGAAGCTGTCGACTTTCTTCAAATTCTCCTCTCCATCTATTAATGATTGTTTTAAAGTCAAGGAATAGCTGATGGCACCTTCTTTGGACATATCAATTTCAGAACTCGACCTCATTGCGGAATACAATTCTCCTTCATTGAACTGTAATTCAAGATTGCTTGACAAAATCTCCTCATTCCCCATGCCAGGATGAGTAGAAAACATCTCATGGCCACGTCCAAAAGTTGCATTGTGAGATGTCTGATCAGTTAACCTACCATCTATGTCATAAACTGAATATAAATCTGGAAACTGGCCAAGGTGCCCTTTTGAAAAGGACAAAGAATTGTCCTCAAGAGGAACCTGTAATTGAATCCAGAAAAGTGAAAAGGTTATAAAAAAACTATCTGCAGAGCAAGGTTGGAATTAAAATCATTTGTATTGAAGGGTGTCAAGGAAGTCAACAAAGCTAGAACATGATTGAATAGCAGGACCTCCATTGCATATAAATGGTGAGGTGATCAAAGACATCCACGTGTCATTTGTACCAAAAGGCTCCAACTTCTCCTACGCTACCACCTCATACAAGGCTAGATCCAGAAAATGGTTGGAAATTTGGAACCAACCTCAGAATTTGAGCGTGAGTCTTTCCGTTCAAAAAATCAACAACTTGTCTTTTGAACAGTAGGTTTTCAATAATGTTTTTTATGCTATATCTTCATCCTTTTAGAGGGGAAGTTGGTTATCTAGAGGGAAAACAGAACATATAAGCAAACAAGTGAACCACTGATAAGTAATGTGCAATTACGGCCATTTAATAATGTGCAAGTACAGTCGTAGTAGTACCTCTGTAACACTAAGTCATTAAATTATGAGTTATACTTGGGTCCTTACTAGTAAAGACTCAAGCCCTCCTTACCTTCTACATGGTACATTTATGGTCAAACTTAATTTATTTATTTTTATTTTACTTTTCAATTTTTCTTAAAAGCGTAGCCATAAATGTGTGATGTAGAAGATAAGGAGGGTTTGGGTCCTTACCGGTAAGGACCCAAAGTATTACTCTTAAATTATGGGTAAATACAGTCTGACACAGATGTAGTATAATAACAGCCAGGCTAAGAATCATTTATCTCTCTGATAAACTTTCTACTAACTAAAATTCACCATCCCAAATCCCAATCTAGTCTATCAAAGCCGAACCAACCTCTGTTTTCTTGAGTTGACTTGAAGCGTATATAGAATGACACATTTCTTTTAAACATAGATTTACAGATAGGATTTAAGAACAAAAAAAGGAAATGAAAGTTCTAATACCTGCCAGTTTGATGCCATTGTCAGAGAGCTCCCGAAGTCCTCTTTAAAAGCACTGTTATTGGCTAAAAGCTTGCCAGGAGTTGAATTCTCTTGTCCAAGGACAATTCCAGAAGACAGAGATTCACTCGAAGAGTTTAAAACATGAGCCGGTACAGTTTGAAATCCAGTTGTACATTGTTGCAAGATCTCTTCCCATGAGGCAGAGCTGAGTGTCTTCTGACAACCAATCACACCAGTACTACCCTCACTACTCCCAAGTCCATCTTTCTGAACTTCTGATACATATTCCACAGAAGGAACTGATGACCAAGCTTCAATATTATCTGAAGTATTCATAAGTCACCATTTTGAATTGTCAGAAATGTCAAAGCTTCAATCAAGGACTGGAGCACTTGATGAATATATTACATATGTTAACTATTACAACAGAAGCTGGGAAAAAATAATTAAACTGGGCTTACTAGAAGATGAATGCGGAAAAGAAAATTTTGATAGACCAGCATCTTTTTTATTCACCAGAAGACCATTGCCCAATTTTGGTGACGTGGGAAATGAGTGAAATCTTGAGGTTGCTTGGTAAGTATCTTCTGCATAAAATTGCACATTCAAGTAACAACATCTATAACAAATGTAGAGTAAAAAATCGGTAACAATGAACCAAGTACAAAATAAGTGTTTCACATTTTTCATCCACTGAATAAAATAAACTCAAGACCTGAAGATACTTTTGTAAAATAAATAAAGACCTAGAGATCCTACAAAAAATAAAAATAAATAAATAAATAATAATCCAGTGAGTAACCAATAAACAACCAAGTAAAATAAAAATACCAGTATCAGCATCTTCACAAAATGATGTCAAAGTGCTAGTTGGACTGGGGGAATCTGCATTTTCAGAAGCTGCTTGATTCTGACTGCTGGAATAACTAGAACTCGTAGGACTGCTCCTCTGTGAACTTGATAAAACCTCATCAGTCTCAACAACAGCTCCAATATTGGTTCTATTACCCTGATTAAAAAAAAAAATTGGATCATGAGTGATAAGTTGGATATTGAATTAAATCTTAATTAAAGAATCCACACCAAAAAAATTGAAATGATAACCAAGTCATTCAAAATTATTTTTAAGAAATCTATGCAGGTGCAGCAAAGATCCAAACTGGCAGGATACTCAGAAATAGGAAGTAAGTACGAACAATGTAAAGCACAAGATTACCTTAACTTCCAAGTAGTGGACAAAAACTATGTGCATTAAATGCCTGCAACAAGCAACAAGCTGGTGAAAATAAAATCACTGAAACCAACATTTATTTACTTCGAAACAATGATCTTAGCATTTTATTTTATATCTATAGTTACAAAAAAATCTGTTGGGGATGTGAAGGATACTTCTGTCTGGGAAGATAGGTGGATGGAGATAGACCCCTTTCTTTGTTATTTCCTCGTTGTTTTCATTTATCCATTTTGAAACGTTATTGTATGGTGAATGTTCTGGCTCATCTAGGACACCATCCTTCTCTTTTGTTGAATTTGTGTTGCCCTTTAACTATCAGGAATACGACAGGTTTTGTGGCTCTTATTTCTTTACTGGGAATTTCTCTTGCGTTCATGGGCGTCAAGATGTTTATTGTTGGGTTCCTAACCCTTCTAAGGGGTTCTCTTCTCGGTCTTTATTCAATACTATGGATAATTCTCCCTTCAGCCTTAGCTTCTTGTTGGTTATTTGCCATATTTAGCCTCCTATTATTTATTTCTATGTTATTAGATTATTACCTTGTATTTAAGATATTATTTATTTAGGAAAGATATTATCTCAATGTATTATTCTTTCCTAATTTGTATAGGAAGGGTTTCTCTATTTAAGAAACCCTTATTCTAATGAATGAAATACAAAAGAAATTTATCTTATTTTATAATTTTGCACATGGTAAGCAAAATTAAAAGAAAAGGAAAAAAAAACCTTATTTTCTAAACACGCACGCACGCAAAACACAACGCAAGCTCACTGTTGCTGCCCCGCATCCACCCACCGAGAACCGCCGTAGACGACTGCCGATCGCCGACTAACGATGTGAGAACCCGCCGGAAGTCGAGACTCGGGAGTTTCCGCCGCCGTCTGCTACCGTTCTGCCGCCACCTGAGATCGTCAGCCGAAGTTCTACCACCGTCTGAAGGTGTTCGACGCGATTCTGCCACCATCTGAAGCACCCCGACGCTGTTCCGCCACCGTCTGAAGCACCCCGACGTCGTTCCGCCTCTGCTTGACACTATTTGGTATTTGCAGTGTTTTCTTTTTTTTCTGAAACAGTATTCTGCCGATTAAAGTTCTTGAAGTTGGGCTTTGTTTTTTTTTATGTGGCTTATCCGTGATTCTTGAAGTGTTTTTCACAATAAGTTGTGTTCAAGCAAGTTCGTAGGGTACTCGAAGGGTTGAATTCTTTTTTCTTGTATTCTCTAATTATCTTCTGTTTTGCAGCAACTAATCACATTGGTGAGTTTGTTGATTGTTGTTCTTATCTCTCTAGCCGTAAAATCTTGTATCTCTGAAGAAATAATGTCAGACGACAAGATATCAGTTGCTAGAATCCCGACTAATAGCCCTACCATCCAGATCACAACCATTCGTCTTAATGGTGACAACTTTCTTCGGTTGTCACAAAGTGTTCGAATGTATATTCGTGGTCAAGGGAAGATTGGGTACCTTAATGGAGATAAGAAAGCACCTTCTAAAGACGATCCGTCTTTTTCTACATGGGATGTCGAGAACTCCATGGTTATGTGTAACGGCCTGGGAATTCGGATCGTCGGATAAGGTTAGTTGGCCGTTAATACGTCTCGTGGATTCTTGGAATCTTGGTTCTTTTTAGTTGGTTCTTGGTTTCTCGTTTTATTAAAGATTTCGTTTCTTGATTTCAGGTGCTCGGGTTGCCTCGGAAGTTGTTATTTTAAATAAAGAAAAATAGGTGTTAATTTATGTTGGTAGTGGGATTTGATCCCTTGCCCTTGGGATGGTTGAATTAAAGAAAAACAAGGTGTTTTAATAGTTGCCGTCGCCGGGACTCGAAGGGGGGATTTTATTGGCTTTTAATAATTATTTTAATTTAAGGAAATTAAAAAGGATTTTGCGATCTCTCCAGCAGCGCTTTTCTCCTTGCGATTTCTTCCCCAAAAGACAGGAAAATTCAATCGATTCTTTTGGCGTTTCTTTCTTGGCGATCGATTTCACCTTCCTGCAGCCGACTCTTCCCCTCTCGCTCGATCGCACAACATGGTAAGGAGTTTCTTTCGTGTTCTTGTTTCGTTTCTTGGTTCTTGCGCGAGAACGAGGGCTGATTTTTGGTGTTTCTTGTGTTCTTTGTGGGGTTGTGGTCTCGCGCAGCAAGCTGCTGATCAGGGGAGGCCTTCTTCTTGATCGATCGTATCACGCACGCCGCACGCCAGCAACGAAGCCAGCAGCGTCGCCGTTTCTGTCCAGCCCGCTCGCTGCCGCGCCAGACCGCCCTGCCTTGCCGCGCGCTTCAGCCAATCGCGCCTGCCAGCACGCCCATGTCCGAACAGCAGCAGCGCACGCCTCTGCTGCTCAGCTGTTCGCATCCGTTCGCGTCAGCCAATCGACGAGCCAGCGTCAGCCCTTCGCCTCGCTCGCGCGCGCAGCCGCGAGCGCTTGGCCGTGCATCCACCGTTGTTCGTTTGGGTATCGTTTGCTGCCTCGTTTAATCCTTTTAGCTGTTGTCCGCGCCCGTTAAGGGGCTGTTTAGTTGATTATTTATTTAGAATTTATGTGTATTTGATTGCTATTGCTAGGTGATTGGAGTATTTGTTTGGCATCATTAGGAGTTGATTTTAGGAGTTTCGTTCGCTAGTGCCAAGGTAAGGATTCCTTGCTTGAATTGGTGGACAACTCGTTGGAGTTTTGTTAGTTGTTGTATGCTTGTGTAATATGTGAATGCTTGTTAGATTGATGTTAGCTTGTGATGATATCTAAATTTACTGTAATGCCATGTTAGGTTCCTAATAGCATGTAGTGTGATATGAACTTATGATAGTGCGATGTTATGATGCCAATATTCTCTGATTTAGGCAAGCATGTATGTTAGGTGGTTAGAGCCTAGTCTGATATGTTGTGGAATGAATGTTGTATCTTAGATAGAATTCGCAGGTATTGTCATCCGGGCTAGTGCACCAGTTATGCACCGAGGCGGGGATGCGAGGTAGCACTCCATCTCTGACCCGTTCCCATGGTTTAGCTAACCATAGAGGTGGTCCAGTCCACAATCTTGGGTGAGTTGCCAAAGGTTGCCTTTCGGGTTGGGAGGATGATGAGGCTAGTCCCGTCCCCAACCGTCGACACGATCTTAGCGTGTTGATCGTAGCCCAAGATTGTCGCCTTAAGGGGCATGGACCGATCCTTTGGGTGAGAGCCTACCCTTGGACGTATCCTTGTCGAGGCGTACGGTGGTTAGGGCTGTCAACAGTTTCGTGTCGAGGTCTCGCACCCCTGTTGTACAGTGACACCGATCTGAGTCTTTAGGTCATGCGAACCTGGACCAGGGCAGTTAGCCCTAGACCCAGCTTCTACCTGGTACCAGTAGCATGGGGTGTATGCAGTACGTTCGTTCCAGCGCCGAGTGGAGAGCTCCCTCGGGATAGCGAACTAGTACGCCCACAGTTTCTTAGCCCAGTAGAGTTTAACGAGTAAGTCTAAGAACTCGAGAAAGTAAGAAAGAAAGAAAGTAAGAAAGAAAGTTAGCTTGAAAGAGAAAGAGAAGTAAGCTTTGTGTTTGACTTGTTTACTGCAGCTAGATGATAAGTTTTAACGCGTTGTACCCGATTGGGAATTCTTACTGAGTAACTTAGTTTACTCACCCTTATTATTTGTGGTTCCACAGGTAACCCGGAGCAGCAATGCTGATGGCTGGACGGACGGAGGAGAGATCATGGGATAGGCTTCTGAATGCTTTTATATTTTGAACTCTGAGTTATTTATTTAAGAACTATTTCATTGCATGTAGATAGGGCACGGAGCCCTTAGGTTGATTTAAGTTAATGTCTGGATTCTTTTATGAACTTGAATAAAGTATGTTTTCTTTTGAATGGAATTATCTCTGGCCAGGGAACTGTTAGAAAAGTATTTGCTTGGAACAGGTAGCTTGGAGACAGGGACAGGTTCCAAGGCGTTTATTTCTGTTAATTGCTTTTCTCTGTTTTGAATGTGAATCCAGCTGTTACTTTATTTATTTTTATTCTGCTTTAAGACATGCTTTGAGTAAAGGCCTAGGTTTAGGACTGTATTTTGGGTCGGGTCTTTACATTATGACCTGGTTGGTAAATTCCATGGTGGAAGACATCAGCAGTAACTATATGTGTTACTCTACTGCCAAAGAATTATGAGATAGTATTACAGAGATGTATTCCGACCTAGAAAATCAGTCACAAGTGTTTGAACTAAATCTCAGACTAATTGACATAAAGCAGGAAGGTCAATCTGCCTCAGTATTTTCACTCTCTAAAACGAATTTGGCAGGATCTTGATTTATTCGATAATTATGAATGGAAGTCGAATGAAGATCAGAAGCACTACAAAAAAACTGTTGAGAATGGTAGAATTTACAAATTCCTGGCTGGACTCAATGTTGAGTTTGATGAAGTTCGAAGCAGAATCCTAGGAAAATCCACTCTTTCTAATATTAGTGAAGTTTTTTTTCTAAAATACGAAGGGAGGAGAGTCGCCGGAATGTGATGATGGGAAAAAAACCAATTGATACGGTTGAAACTTCTGCATTGATTGTTGAGGCTACTGCGAACAAGGCATCTAACCAGCCAAGAAAACCTCGTATATGGTGTGACCACTGCAACAAACCAAAACATACTCGAGAGAATTGCTGGAAACTCCATGGAAAACCTGGTAGTTATAAAAACATCAAGCAAGGTGAAAAAAGTACTCATCCTTCATCCTATAGTGCCAACTGTGCTGAATCAACTCCTTTCAATCAAGAGCAAATTGATCACCTCATGAAACTGCTCAAGGCCACTACAAATTCTGGTAATCCTAATGTTTCCTTGGCACAAACAGGTAATTGTCTTAATGTCTTCTCTTGTCTCACTACAGCTCCATGGATTATAGATTCTGGGGCATCTGATCATATGATTAGCTCCTCAAAATTCTTCGAGTTGTACTCTCCTTTGTATTGTAATGAAAAAATTAGAATAGCTGATGGTAGTTTCAATTCTATTTCTGGAAAATGAGCCATTAAGTTATCTCCATACCTTACATTACAATCTGTCCTTCATGTTCCTAAATTAGCTTGCAATTTACTTTATGTTAGCAAGATTTCTAGAGATTCTAACTGTCGTGTTATTTTCTATGAATCTCATTGTGTCTTTCAGGAACAAGAGTCGGGGAAGACGATTGGACATGCTAGGATGCTTGACGGCCTTTACTATTTTGAGGAAGCTTCAACTAGTCACAATCAAGTTCAGGGTCTAAATAGTGTTAGTTCTTCCTCTGGTAGGAACACCTTGATGCTCTGGCATTATAGATTAGGTCATCCTAGTTTTTTCTATTTAAAGCATTTATTTTCAGAACTTTTTAAAGGAATTGATTGTTCTACTTTTCAATGTGAATATTGTGTTTTTGCAAAAACTCATCGCACTTCTTATTACCTCAAAGTTATAAGGCTTCTACTCCTTTTTATCTAATCCATAGTAATGTATGGGGACCATCTAGGGTAGAAACCCACAATGAAAAACGGTGGTTCGTTACCTTTATCGATGATCACACTCGTGTAACCTGGGTGTATCTTTTAACTCACAAATCTGATG
>JBBMEF010054283.1:0-12375 GCA_037832685.1 Sicyos baderoa
TTTAAATGTCTGGATTCTTTTGTGAGTTTGAATAAAGTTTATCTGTTTGAAATGAAATTATCTCTGGCCAGGGAATCAGTTTGAAAAGTATTTGCTTGGAACAGGTAGCTTGGAGACATGGACAGGTTCCAGGCGTTTTTTTGTTTATTGCTTTTCTTGTTAAACTGAATCCAGCTGTCGTTTTAATTTATGTTAATTACGCTTAAAAGACATGCATTGGGTAAAGACCTAGGTTTAAGACTATATTTTGGGTCGGGTCTTTACATTAACTAGTAGGGAGTGATTGAATTTTGGAATTAGAAAAGATGAGAGGAGAGAAAGTGGAAGAGGAAGAGGAAGTGAGGTGATTTAGAGATATGAAGTACTTGTTTGAAGATCGATGTTTTGGAGAGGAGATGTTGTAAAAAAAATTATTTTATACTATTTTTTTAATGTAATCATTGCATATTTATATTAATTAATTAATTTAATATATTTTATTTTATATTATGGTTGAAAATTATAGAAAAATTGATGTGATATTTGATAAGATTAGATAAAAAATATTTTTTATTATACTATATGGTTGAAAATTAGAAAAAATGTTTGATGTAACATTTAAAAGATTAAATAAAAGATTTGATGTGATGTTGAATGAGGGGTTGTAGAGGAGTTGAGAAGAGGTTGATGTCCGAAAAACAAACATAAAGTTGGGATTTCCCAACTTCTTTTTCTTCCTCTTCCTTTCCTCCCCTCAACACCAAATTCCAAACACCCCTTAGTTAACTTGTTTGTTTTAAATGGGATGATGTTGTATAAATAAGAGTCTGATCCTTATTGTATCCACTATTGATTCAATAAGAAATGACCTTGCCTTCTCTATTTTTGGTATACTAATAGGTTTCTAAAAGTATGTAGTTATTTTCTTTCCATTTCATTGTCATGAATTTCCTCTTTTCTTCCATAATTAACATTTGATTTTTTAGCAAAATTCAACAAAAAAGACACATTTGGAAGCTATCATAGAAGAAGGAAGGTGAGTATTCAAAACTAAAACGAAGTTAGAGATGGCTTTATCGAATTATGATCTATTATGTATATATTTGTGTTGGTATATTAATAACATCATTTTCTTTTAAACAAGCACATATAAATACAATTATTTTTAAAATAGATGTAAGGGTTTACATATCAAAAAAGTTAGTCCCTATAATTTGAAGAAAGTTATTTTTATAATAATACATAGATGTAAGGATTTACCTAAGATCAAAATAGAAAAATGTAAAAAAAGAACAAAAAATGTATTTTATCGGATAAAATATAAGTTTAGTCTCTATGATTTGAAAAATGTTGGAGCTTAGTTCTTATAGCTCCAAAAACTAGAGGTTAATCCCTATAATTTGAAAAAATATCGAATTTAGTTCCTATAATTTTAAAAACTAAAGTTTAATCCTTATACTTTATAAAACTTAAAAAATAATATTTGTTGTTTCTATTATTAACCAATTAAATATTTAATTGTTAGTTATTCATGTGACAATAATAAAATCATGAGTTAATTGATTAATATAACAAAAAAAAAAAAAAAAATATGACCTCAAAGGTGCCACATTTGAAATGGCTCTACCCAAATTATTCTCAATATTAAATTCTAACTTTCTTAAAGCTATAAAAACCTAAACTTATATTTTACCCTATAATTTTTTTTATTTTTTTGAAAATACCTTTTTTTAACGAACTCTTTGAAAGACCTTATAGTATAAGTTTAGTAGTAATAAATGCATGATTCCTAACATACCTAAAAAGAAATTAGTTATACATTGTCCATTATACACCCAACTGTGAAGTGAAAGATTATCCATTTCCATCAAATTTAGCTTTAACTAAAACCCAACAAACCCAAAGAAATCATAATTCTACTCCAAGATTCCTAACTGGAAAGCAAATTCCTTGACACCCATTGCTCACCAACCGCCCAATCTAAAGACCCCAATGAACTCACAAAATGTCATTCAAAAAACAAAGCACATCTCTGTGGATCTGCCCTTCAAATGGCTTCTTTGAAGTGCAGATGGGGAATTCCAGTAAGAACAAGCTTCCGGTGCGCGGTCGCCATTTTAGTCGCCCTCCTCCTAATCTCCGTGTTCTACCTAACCCAAAACACAGGCTCGCAAGTTGCCGAAAATTACCGAACCGAAAGTGGGTGCGATCTGTTCTCAGGGAAGTGGGTATATGATAACGAGTCGTATCCTCTTTACAAGGAGAATGAATGTGTGTTCATGTCGGAGCAGCTGGCGTGTGAGAAGTTCGGGAGGAAGGATTTGGAGTACCGGAAGTGGCGGTGGCAGCCCGAGGAATGCGAGCTGCCGAGGTTCAATGCGACCGCGCTGCTCGAGAGGCTGAGGAATAAGCGGATGGTCTTCGTCGGAGACTCGTTGAATCGAGGCCAGTGGGTTTCTATGGTTTGTCTGCTTGGCTCTGTCATTCCGCCCTCGCTTCAGTCCATGCAGACTAATGGCTCCTTGATGATCTTCAACGCCACGGTCAGTGTTTTTTTTTATAAGAAATTGTACTCGTTAGTCCAATTTTACAAAATAATTATAAATCTAGGCAAATTTGAAAATATTTAGTCAAATATATAATATAAACAATACTCATCATAGTGTGTATATTATGTATTAGTTATTCAATATAAAAAGTATTACTTTATACCGTATCTTTGACTATGGTTGTTAAAATTTTTCAAATTTTCCTAGTGTTGTAAATATTTTATCAATTTGGTCTATTCTTGCAAAAACCCATTTTTTTTACTGTTTTGTTTTCTTTTTATGGGTTTTGGCTTTGTTTCTTTTAATGCTGTTTCTTTTCTTAATTAACTAACATTTGGGTGCATTTGCATTGGGTTATTTATGGAAACCTTCTTAATCTAATCCCATCATTATTATGAGTTATTGAATAGTTTGACCATGTTGTGGTTAATGGTTTTCATATATATTAACAGTTTTCCAATATAACAAACTTCATGGAGCATATCTTTTTATGTCACATATCGCATAATTTGAGCCAAAAAAATAGAAAAATTAAAATTTTAAAAATATATATATAATGTGCCACAAATTGAACCTTTGTCTCCTGACATGACCTACACTTTTTATTAAAGTTAATTTGATTAGTCGTAAATATGATATGATTATATTTTATTTTAATTTTATGATCTAATCATATTTAAGGGTGGAAAACTTAAATTTATGATTATTTTTTTATTTATAAAATTATATGTCGAGTTATATTCTTATTTTTATTTAAATTTATGATATGATTATATTTTTTGTTCAACAAAATTTAAAACATATGCAAGTTTTTCTTATCCAAAATATATATTAATTATTAGTGAGCTAAACTGAACTGCAATAGAGATTAAGTTGGGTAGGAAATAAAAAAAGTTTAAAAGTTGTTAGGTAAAGAGGAAATAGGTTGCTTAAAAAAAGTGTGTTTTTTGACATTTTATCCATATTTAATTTCTTGTTTTCAGATTTATCAAATTAGGGATTTTTTATTTTGTGGGGTTATCCCTAAAAGTAATATTCATATTGTATTTGGATTCTATTAAATTTCAAATTAGAAAGTAGTATATTTACTAAATTGTTTTGGATTCAAAAAAATAAAAATAAATAGTGTTTTATTTTAACATTTTAAGTTTAATTACTACCAAATACACGTTGGATTCGAATTTACGCCTTAATAGTGGAGGATATATGTAATTATTGCTAAATTAAGTCTACTCCGACATCAAATATCATATTATTAAAGTGTTTTTATTGATTTTTTTTTTAGGAGATTTTGTTGGTGAAACCCAAAATTTGCTATTTAGAGTTTATTGACCATGGTGCTATTATCTATTTCAAGCAAAAATAAATTAACTCAAATTTTAATAATTCTGACGCATATTATTATCATTATTTTTATTTTTAAAGGAATTGTAACGAATATTTGATTTATATTATAAGCTCAATTTTTATTTATTTATTTATTTTGGTGGAATTAAGGAATACAATGCGACGATAGAGTACTACTGGTCCCCATTGTTGGTGGAGTCAAATTCGGATGATCCAGTCAACCACAGATTGCCAGATCGGATAGTCAAAGTCAAAGCTATTGAGAGGCATGCAAGACATTGGGCCGAGGCCCACTTACTCGTTTTCAACACCTATCTTTGGTGGAGAAGTCCCAAGATTAAAGCCCAGTAAGTGGCCCATTTCCCTCAATCTTCCATTCTTTACCTACCTTCTTACAAAATTAAGTCAAAATCAATGTATTTATTGGTATTAATAATTATGGTCATATACTTTCTTATAATACTAATATTAATAATAAGTAGAGTATTCATATTACATGATTAAAACGTATAAATAAATAGGGATGTAAATACTTTCGAATTTGTTGATATTTGTAATTACTTTGTTGAGAAGAATTCATTTGGTATAATTTTGAGAATCTACATTCAACAGCATATTCTACCTTCTCCATTGTATTTGCAACATAGTTTCTAAAATAATTCATCTATACCATATAAAGAATAATAAAATGAGTCTATTCTATTAGTGATAGAACTTTATCTATATTTTATCGGTTGGAAATGAATTAGTTTTGATTTTGTTCTATAGATGAAAATATTTTGTCTTTTTTATTATACTTACAAAATCGCGTATAATTTGTTTTAGGTTTGGATCATTTGAAGATAGAGAAAGAAGCAACCCAAAATCATTGAAAATGAGACGTGGATATGAAATGGCTTTAAGGACATGGTCAGATTGGTTAGAAGTTAATATTAATCCCAACAACACCCAAATTTTCTTCATGAGCATGTCACCCATTCATGACAGGTATGTTTATTTCATGCAATCAAAATTGATACTTTTTCCAATTAGATATAAGTTTTTGAGGTATGCAGGGGTCAAGAATGGGGTAGAGTTAAAGGCCAAAATTGCTACGGCGAAACCGAGCAAATTAGGGAGGTTGGGTACCGAGGAAACGGGACGGACCCGAAGATGATGAAGATCGTGGAAGCGGTGTTACATGACTTGAAGATTAGAGGATTAAATGTGCAAATGATCAACATAACACAACTTTCAGAGTATAGAAAAGAAGCCCACCCTTCAATTTACAGGAAGCAATGGGAGCCATTAAAGCCACAAGAAATTTCAAATCCAACATCTTATGCAGATTGCATTCATTGGTGCCTTCCTGGAGTGCCTGATGTCTGGAATGAGCTTCTCTATGCTTACATTTTCCCATCAACCCCTAATTTTAACAACAATTTGAAATAGGATTCATTAATCAAATTTTGTAATATAATGTATGGAAGACAATGATCGAGAGCTCTTCGCAAGACAATGAGCTCATTTATTTAGGTCTCGTTTGATAATCATTTGCTTTTTTTGTTTTCGTTTTTAGTTTTTGAAATATAAGCTTATTTTTGTTCTATCATGTGTTATATTTTTCTTTAAGAAAATACCTGAATGCTAAAAGAATTTCAAAAACTAAAATAAGTCTACAATATATAGATCTATATATGTTGAGCGTCTTGTCATGTAATACTAGTGATACAACTTGCTTTCTAAGTGTTGCAAACAATCTGTCTAATAAATTAATTTCTCCTTATTAATATTTATTCAATAAATATTAAATTAATATATCAAATATATTAGCAAGTTTAATAAATTAAACTTTATGTTCCTATTAATTATGTCTTAAATGATTAATATGTGTATTTGAACTCTTCAAACTCACTCTCCAATCAAAAGTGTACCATCAAGTATGAGCTAGCCCGGAGACCGGTGGACCTATAGGTTGAAAGCTACAACAACCCGAGATCTAATCTAAATTCGTTAACATCAGACTTATTCCACTAAAGACCTGTGTTGAACTCTTTCGCACTATTAGACATGTTAATGTCCACGAATATAATCGGGCATCTGTCATATGATCTTCACGAGCTTGTTCATAATTCACAACTGGGACAAGAAATCTATTCTACCCCTGTAATTACATATTTCTCCTAAAGCGCCACTGTTTCCTCTAAACAAGTGTTTATAGTCAAATTATAAATCAATGTCATCTCTGGCCAATGAGAGGCAAGATCCCTTTGACCAAGCCTCGGGATCAGTTTTTAAGAGAACAACTCTACATCTTCCTCAGAATTCGAGAAGATGTGAATTCTTTCTTATGACGTGTCGTTCCCAACCACTCATTACTCCAATGGGAGGCTTATTGACCCAATGTTGTTTGGCTGGTCTCACCCATGCTCATCAAATGACGCTTTCATAAAGCAGGAGTTCATAACCTACTCAATATTATGATCACATCAACATACGATCATCCTTAGCGAAGTAGTTGATACAATTCTATAACGAAATTACTAGATCGATCATAAAAATTCTGGTCCCGACACCCTTACTCACATGTCTTCACATGAACAATCAGGATCAGGTTGTTTGCAACCTTCGAAAAGTAGACCGTACCAACAGTGTCACCGGGACTTTGGTTATTAACTTGGAACTAGATCCACTTGTATGTCTCATATACTTGTCCAAGTGTACATCCAAATAACCATGAAAATACCGTTATTAATCAAATTAATGCGATAAACCTGAACGACTCTTGTATATTAAATGGGCAATTAATGAAAATAATAACATTTATTACTAACTTAAGTATAACATTAAATGTCTAATATTAAATGTTTGTTCTTTAAATACAAAATACTAGGCCTTTAGGGCACAATCCATAACAAAATATTCATGAGAATACCTCATTTGTGCTCTGAGGCAACGTCATTGGGTCGTATATTCCCATGAAACACTTCAAGGTAGAACCCGAGCTAAGAGAAGGCATAAGTGGGAACCATTCATGAATGTGGTGGGTCCTAGATTAATTAACCTCAACTATTGAAGCCCACGAGCTCAATGGCAAGAGGTTAGATCTAAAAATGGGCTCGACCCAGTTTAAGAGCCAATATCTTAGGAAAATCATATATATTGTCTAAAATCTAGAAAATATTTAATTATTTATCTACTTTATTCTTAACTTTAATTAAATGTCAAATTGTATACTTGGAGGAGAGAGAGACATTTTTCATTCCCATTGTACCCCTACCATATTTAATTTATTTTAATAAATACCAAAATTTGAAATTTCCAATCCCTGAATTTTGGGACACCGTGATTTTAGGAGGGAAATACCTAATTTACAATATTTATTAAAAAAAAACCAGTTAAATGAGCAGCTAGAACGACAACTCATTCTATAGTGAAAAAACAACCTGAGACCAAAATAAAAAACAAATCACAGGGACTAGTCGGAATCCTCTCCAGCGAAGGTGGAATTGTGTAATTCTGGTAAAACATAGCTGGAATGGAGTTCACGTCTGTCGTTGTTGCGTTCGACGAGGTTTGGAGCGCGACAAACATGTATTCGAATAATTTCAAGATGGTATGTATTGATGTTGTTCACGGATCTATGTTATCTCAAATTATAGATTTTATTTCGGAAGTGATCGGCATGATAAAATGTCGAAGATTTCTAGCTTAGCTCTTTACAAGGACGACACTTAAAAAAACATGATGTTAGCACTAACCGAGGAAATATGTCGAATGGATGCACAATGAATTTCAAAATGAGTTGTATCTTAACTGGTGCATTTTGGCAGAGCGCTCAACTGTACATACTGGTATTAGAGATGTCCACGGGGCGGGGCGGGACGGGGAGAGCATCGGGGAATGCTCTCCCCGTCCCCATCCCCGCCACCAAAATCATTCCCCATCCCCACGAAATTCCCCGTTTTTATTCGCGGGGATGGGGACGGGGATTCACCGTGGGGAATTGGCAGGGATCGGGTTCCCCGCGGTGAAAAGTTCACCGTTTTATTTTAATTATTTCCTTTTCTAATCTTACTTTTTATAACTTTTTTTAATAATATTTTTAAATAGTTAATTTTTCATAAAAAAAAATATACATTAATTTCAATTAGATAACTAATTATTGTAAATATATATGCATTCCAATAAATTTTTCTACAAAAAAAGTACTATAACTAAATATTAAATTAGTAAAAAGTGGGAAAAAAATATTTAAAAAAAAAAAAAAAAAAGAATGTAAACGGGGCGGGAATCGGGGAAACGGGGATGGGGAATATTTTCCCCGTCCCCGTTTACGTTGCGGGGATTTTTCATTCCCACCCACTCCCCCATTCATCGCCTAAACAGGGATTCAATGCCCCGTTTGGGGCGGGTCCCCGCGGGCCCCGACCCCACGGGGAAAATGGACATCTCTAACTGGTATGGAGGAATTCGCCTATTTTGTTAAAGAAAACAAAAAATAAAACAAAAACTAGATATTGGTTGGGTTTTAATTGCAAGGAGCATGAAGTCAAACCGTGTAAAGGTATGCACTAACCTATTATTTTCAATTTTAGCCTTTCTATTCATATGTAAGTACGGTTAAGTACTATAACGTACAAGCACGACTACAATTTGGTTGCAATCCCTTATTTGAGGGAATACACTATGATTTTAGGAGGGGAATACCTAATTTTCGGTGTTCATTAAAAAAAACAAACAAACCAGTCGAATGAGCAGCTAGAACAATAACATCCATATTTTTCACACAGGTAAAACATAGCCAAAATGGAGTCCACGTCGAAGATTTATAGGAGCATGAAGTCAAATTGTGTAAAAGTGTGAACTAGCCTATTATTTCAATGTTAGTCTTTCTTTTCAGATGCAAGTAAGGTTAAGTACCATAACGTACATGTACAACTACAATTTTGTTGCTTATTCTTTCATTCAATATTAAATAATATTATTAAATTTCAACAACAATTTTTATATTTTTTTCAAATCCCAAATTTTAACGACTTATAGATTCTAGATATTTTATCAAAAAGTGTTTAATTTCAAATGCTCACAAAATCCTTGAGTTTGTTAGATAGGTAGATAGAATCTTGTTATTCATTTTAATAATTAATATAAATAAGGGTAGGGGCACAATAATAAAATGTGTTTTCTATATTTAATAAATTTAATTCATAAAAATAAAGTAGACACAAACTTTAACCCTAAAAAAAGTAGGCATTTGTTTAATTTGTTTGCTAGATGTAGTCATTTCCCTAGTTTTCCCAATATCTTATTCCTATAGCTACAAAGAAAGGCATGCATGCCTATAATAGTTAGTTGAGCCTAACGAAAGGTATGCTCTTCTAACCTAGAAAAGACTCCTCTACAGTTTTTGACCTAGTCTGACTTACGCATCGGAGGCGACTTGACTAACACCATGCTGGTGTCCAGTTAATTATTGTTTGTTTTTTAGGTTTTCGTCCCAACGAAATGAAAATTCACCGTTGATCTCGCAAACAAAATTTTGGCATCAATACTCATTAGTTATGAGATTTGAAAAGTGTGATAGATAATATGTTAGGGTTTGTTTAGAGTTGGCTCAACCCAAGTTTATAACATTTAAACAATTAGCTATAAAACCCTTTAACACCTATATATATATATATTATTATAACTGCTCAAAACTTCCATGTCTAAACAACATTAGTAGAAATCGTTAAAACGATGACGGGCATCAACGGTCATCGTTAAAAAACAATGATCGGCGATGAACCGTCATCAAATCCAAAGTCATCAAAGGAGAACAATGACCGG
Source organism: Sicyos baderoa (assembly GCA_037832685.1). Lineage (NCBI taxonomy): Eukaryota > Viridiplantae > Streptophyta > Magnoliopsida > Cucurbitales > Cucurbitaceae > Sicyos > Sicyos baderoa. Next base: position 9,687 of record JBBMEF010054283.1, read on the forward strand.
CATCTAGGTGTCGGTCACCGTTGATGAAAAGTGACTGCTCCTCCGCCAGTCATTGAAGATGTTTGATGACACGCCATTTATGACAGACAGCTAGACCATGCGGGTCAAGAATAAGAGTCATTGGTGACCGGCAGCCGGTCACCAATTACTATTTTTGGTGACCGGCTATCGATCACCAATTACTATCTTTGGTGACTGGCTGTCGGTCACCAATTACTATCTTTGGTGACCGGATGGCGACAATCACGCACGACAAACATGCTGACATGGCAGTTGCCTTCGAGAAATGACATCGACAAGGAAATAATCTAGAGAATAAAATCAAAAATTATGACGATGTCAATCAGAGCAGTTAGAGGAAGCAAATCACGTGATTTCATTTATGAAGATTTTCCCGCTCGATCCGACTTGCCGACCAAGTAACTTCACACTATAAATATCCAGAAGAAGGTCGAAGTCGGGCGAGCTGATCGGATGGCCAACTAATTTCACGATTAGGCCAAATCTCAGGAGGAAGCACCGATTGTGTTGCGGAAGCTGAGGACAAGGGGACTGCGCAGTTTACATTCGCATCAATTCTAATTTTTATTGTGGATGAATAAAATCGGCTGGTTTAACTTCTACTTTGTTTTGAAACTATGATTGCATTATAGGAGTATTTTATTTACTTACATGATTAGTTGCACGTTAGGATCGAATGTTAATTACACTTACACTGATGTGATTTATTTGAACTCATGTGTCGTCTTGCTAGCCACGCATGAGCCTTGCAATATTCCGGAAGGAAGATGTGCATGTTGACCCAGTATGTTATGATAGGTTGTACGAACTGTTGTTCGTTATTTAGGGAGTTAGGAATAACCTCACTATTACTTGCGTTGCCTAGTTCTCATATGAAGTTTCGATGCGGAAGCACGTTCTTCACAAACCATTGAAATGCGGAAGCATTCAATTTTATAGGAAGCAAGAGTCGCATTAGCTAGCCTCGCGCCTAATATCTTCTAGGATTGTTTAGTGAATTTTTACTCACTGCATTGCATATTTACTTTCTGTAATTTACTTTTGTATTTCAAAAATCAACAACAACTTATTTTTTCAAACCAAAATATTTTCTTTTATTTCTTTTGACTCTGCTCTTAAAAGTGTAAATCTAGACATCAATCCTTGTGGGATCGATAAAATATAAATACTTATCACTTACTGCACTCTCGACTACGTATACTTGCGTAATGCTGCGATTGCAAATTGAGGGATTTTAATCAATAAAATCTTATCTTTCTACAATCTAATCATTTACCATTATACCACATCGTGATGCGCGGTCACATATACATTGTAAAAGACTATAATGCATAACTTTCAGATCATTGTACACCCATCATCACAATTCTTTACCCATTTGGCATATCCTAAACCCTTTAGCATGCATATTGAAACAAATACTACATATAATTTAAGTACTAAAGTAAAATTCGGCAGCATAACGACGCAATAGTAAGAATCCCAAAAAAAAATCACATGTGTATCAACCCACAATGCAAACAAATATATATAAAGGGACATTGACCCACCAAATACAACAAATATATATATGAAGGGACTTTGTCCCGCCAGATACAACAAATATATATATGAAGGGACATTGTCCCGCCAGATACAACAAAAGAAATGAATGTACATATACAAAAATTCGGCAACTAGCTAGCTATACCCTAGTTAGCTACAAAAACTTTCTACCTATATCTACAATTTTAGTTTCAAATGTTGGACAACAAATTGTGCCCATTCTATGCGTACCTCATCTATCTCTTCTTGAGTGAATGGCATAGTGTTCATGTCGAACTACGTACAAAATAAAACAAATGTCAACATATTAACAAAGTTTGGACAATTTATAAAATATACTTACTAAATGGGCGTATAAATCAAACTTACGAGTTGATGAATGAGAGTTGTAGGGTTCGATAATAACTTCTAAATGTAGAGTTGGACATAGTATCCACATTCAACCGATCCCAATTGTTGACTCCACTAGTGAAACAAAGAGTCATACGAATTAGAATTCATTTGGCACATGCTATGATGATTAAAAGAGGGAATTGAATTTCGATTCAAGTGTACCTTTACTAATGTCCAATTCAAATTGGGACGTTTTGAACCGTGACGAGCATGCCACATTCGAAAGGCACTATATAATAAATTTTACACATGCTATGAGGATTGAAAGAGGAAATTGAAATTAGAAAAAGAATGTTAAATAATTATTATGAACTTACCTATTTACAATACGACTCAGGTTTCCATCAATTTCCTCTTTGCCTAGCGAGTCGAAGATATATGCTCGGTTTTTCTCAGGATTCAATACAAATAAAATCCAGTGGTTCCTACACGAAGTAACAAACATCGTAATTAGTGTTGTATATATATGAACATGATGCTTATGTTTCAAAAATGCAAAATTACAAACCCATACCCCGTGTTGAGTGGAAAGTATATGATTTGCTTCCTACTTGTCATCGAGTATAACTTATCAGCTAGCGATTTAACGTGAGGTTCAACTTTAGACTGACCCGTCGCGAAGCCAGACCGTTCACTATCTACTAGTATGTAGGTGTAACGACCCGGGTTTTCGGTTCGTTATTAATCTCTTGTTTTGGTTGTGGTTTATGTAAATAAATAAGGATTTTAT
>JBBMEF010054294.1:0-12374 GCA_037832685.1 Sicyos baderoa
GGTTTCTCTTAGGATTAGGAAATAGATTATTAATTAAGGATTCCTTTTAGGATTAGGAAAAGGATAAGTCTATAAATGGGATGGGTTAGGTCATTGTTTAAGCATCCAAGAACTTGAGGCTTTGCTCTGGTTCTTGGGAAGAAACTCAATACAATTATTCAACTATTCAATCCAATATGTGTTAGTTCATAACATAAACAAAGAGTAATCAGCTTTAGAATGTTTGAATCCAAGAGAAATGAGGGTTATGGTGAATTTAGAAAACCATTGGCGAGAAGCTTGTTTGAGACCATAAAGAGATTTATGGAGCTTACAAACAAAATGGCCTTTGGTAGGAAGCAATGCAGAAGGAGGTTTATATCCAAGAGGTAAATCCATATACACATCCTCGAATAAATCACCATGGAGGAATGCATTGTTAACATCGAGTTGCAAAAACATCCAGTTCAAAGAGACATCCATAGTTAACAAAATTCGAATAGTTACCAATTTTGCAACCGGGGAAAAAGTCTCAATGTATAGTCTAATCCTTCTTGTTGTGTGTATCCTTTTGCAACTAGCCTTGCCTTATATCTTTCAAGAGAGCCATCAACTTTTAACTTCACTTTGTAAATCCATTTACAACCAATTGATGATTGGCTATGTGGAATATAAACAATACTCCATGTTGAATTTTATTCCAGGGCATGTATCTCAGATTTCATGGCAGTTTGCCAATGGGGAATAGACACAGCCTGATGGTAAAATTGAGGCTCAAAGTGAATGGATGTTTTTAAGGCAAAAATACGTTGGGATGAGGATAGGTTGTCATAGGACAGAAAATCATGTAAAGGGTATTTGATTTTGTATGAAGGAGGTTTGGTGTTCGATAGAAGGTTACAATGGTAGGCTTCTAAATATGCAGGAGCCTTAAAAGTATGGTTGGTTCTTCGTAATTGGCAAGGTTCAATGTTTGGAGGGTTGGCTGGAGGTTCATCATGGGAAGAAGCAGGAGTGTCCATGGGTGTGGTATGATTTTGTGGATTATTTATGTGTTCATCATGAGAAGGACTTGGTGGCAAGGAAGCCAAGTCATTATGAGGAGAAGGAGAAAGGGTTAGTTGGTCAGTAGGTGATGTTGCTGGTGGTGTGTCCATATTTGGAAAAACATGACATCTAAGCAGAACAATATGGCCAAAACAATCAGGCTGTTCATGATGATTTGTGATGGTGTGAAAAGGAAATACTTGTTCATGTAAGATAACATCACGAGAGACAAAAAAATTTCCTTGATCGATGTTAAACAGTCGATATGCCTTCATCCCAGGTGGATACCCAACAAACACAGCAGCTACAGCTCGAGGATCAAACTTTGTTCTATGTGTAGGCAAGGTGGAGGCAAAACAAAGACAGCCAAACACCTTGAGATGTGTATAATTTGGAGCATCATTATGTAGTAGAGCATAAGGAGTAGACCATTTAAGTAGAGGAGAAGAGATTCTGTTGATCAAATAAACAGCTGTAAGAATACATTCACTCCAAAATGTGAGTGGAACTCGAGAGTGGAAAAATAGAGCTCGGGAGACATTAAAGATGTGTTGGTGCTTTCTTTCTACTACATAGTTCTGCTCAGGCCTAGATACACATGAGTATTGATGAATAACCCCTTGAACTAGGAAGAAATCTGTGAAAGAAAGCTCAGGTGCATTGTCTGAACGAAAAACTTTGATTCGTTTTCCAAATTGGGTAAGGACAAGCTGAAAAAACTGAGGTATTATGGTAATAGAATCAGATTTGTGTCGAAGCATGTATACCCAAGTATAACGTGTGCAGTCATAAAAAATAGTCATAAAAAGTTTATAACCAGATAAGGAAGAAGTAGAGAATGGTCCCCAAGTGTCAACATGAATCAAATCAAAAGGATTTGCAGCCATATTATTATGAGATGTAAATGACAAGCGTTTCTGTTTTGCTAATGGACAAACATCGCAAGGTACATGACTTTTATGAGAAGAATCAAAATGTAATACATCCTTAAGAGAATTTAAACGTGTATCTGAGATATGTCCAAGCCTAGCATGCCATAACTCTGTATTTGGCTGATGTATTGAAGCCACAGTAACAGTTCGAGGATCTTCTAGGATGTATAGGCCATTTTGCACTCTACCCTTGCCAATCGTCCTCAAAATGGACATTTGCTGAATTGTACAAGATTTGTTAGAGAAGTTCACTAACAAAGACGTATCAGTAGTCAGCGTGCTAACAAAGACAAGATTGTACTGAAATTGCGGAACAAACAACACATTTTGTAAATGTAGCATTCCATAGATTGAAACAGAGCCAGAGTAATGAACTGTGATGACTGTTTGATCGGGTAGAATAACAGAGGTATTGGTTGGTACTAATGTTCTGAAATTACTTCGATGACAACAAATCTGTGCTGCCCCTGAATCTAATATCCAACAATCGGGAGAGAATAGTTCTAAATTGCGGGAATTAGTGAGAATAGTAGGAGACATACTTGTGATGTGAGATAAATCAGCAGTTACATTAGGCTTGACAGCATCTAACTTGCTTTGAAGCAGAGATAGAAGGTTTTGACATTGATCAAGATCCATTGAAGAAAATGGTGTAGGATTAGTAGAAGTTTCAACAACAGTGGCAAGAGGGGCTGGAGATATCACAGTATTTGAAGAATCAGTGGATTTCTTGGAAAAATATCCAGGTGGAAAACCATGAAGGCGATAACAACGATCAATTGTGTGTCCAATTCGACCGCAATGTGTACAAATTGGACGATCTTTGCGTGTCTTGGAATTCTTGGCAGCACCTTGATCAACAGCAAGGGTAATTGCCGGAGTAGAAGAAAGAATAGGTAAAGAACGCTGTTGTTCCTCTTGAGCAATCAGAGTAAGAGCTTTGGTTATCGTTGGTGGTGGTTCCATTAACAACAATTGAGAACGAGCTGTTCCGAAGGATTTTTTTAGCCCCATCAAGAAGTTCATCAGGTATTCCATTTGGAAGAATTCTGCCATTTTCTTGTGAGCACCGCAAGTGCAAGTACAGATGCAAGGATTCGGACGATAAGAAATATACTCATCCCATATAGCTTTCAGTTGAGAAAAATATGTTGTAACTGAGTGTTGATTCTGAGTAATAGTAGCAAGATTGCGTTTCAACTGGAAAATTCTAGGACCAGACTTACGTTGATATCATTCTTTCAGATCATCCCAGATTACTTGAGCAGAGTCTGTGAAAAAGATATTAGCAGATATATTCTTGGAGACAGAGTTCAAGATCCAGGCAACTACAACATCATTGTTGCGAATCCAGGCATGAAGATCTGAAACGGTGGGTCGTGGAAGAGTTCCATTGACGAAACCAAGCTTGTTGGGGATAGAAAGACCAAGCAACATCGAACGACTCCATGTGGTGTAATTCTCCTCATTAAGGAGTTCAGACACCAGAACAAGATTTGAAGTGTCGTGATGGTTGAGGAAATAGGGATTCTGCATAAGATCAACAGAAGAAGACGCCGGAAAAAATGGCGGAGGAATAGGCGACGCCAGAGCAGACGGTAGTGGAGTAAGTGACGCCGGAACAGACGGCGAAGGGACAAAGGACGCTGGAACAGACGGCGAGGGAATGGCCTAAGGCTGGGTTGAAGACGCTGGATCCATCGAAGAAGAAGCTTGAAGGATCGGGCAAAAGAGGAAAAATTGGGAAAGGAAAGAAAATGGAGAGACATTTTTTTTTTTTGCAGAATTAGGGATTTTAACCTTAGTCAACTGATACCATATTAGAATTGTAGAGAGAGACGAAATTGCTCAGACTTGATACCTTTTCATTGATAATCAAATGTATTTATACATCTTTGTATCAGCTGATTTGTTAGAAGAAAGCTAAACTAATATAACAGAAAAAGAATAACAACTTTAACTCTATTAACTAATCAATGATTAGTTAGCTACATAAACAATTAAAACTCTAATAATTTCATTGGTGTTCTCTTTTTTATGTTTATTGAATTGAATTGGTAGGTTTTAGATTTCATTGTAGTTCTCTTTTTGATGTTTATGGAATTAAAGTGATAAAATATTTCTACATAGGTGATAGAATGTTTCTGTCTAAGTGATAGAATATCTATTTATGGTATGACAAGTTTTAGTTATATTAATTGAAGTAAATATTAAGGGACATCTTTCATTTTCCTATTGTTGTCTTCCATGGACAATGGAATGTAAATAGTTCTTATGATATTGAATTCTTCAACCAATGATTGGATTATTAAAGTGGATCATACACTCCAATTTCTAAAAAATAATAGAACCATGCAAAAATTAATCATTTGAAAATTAATCCTTACACTTTTGGATGGAGTATTTTTTTACACTATTAGAAGTATCATGAAATTGATGTTTGTAACACTCATCAAACTTTCGGTGAAATAAAAAGTTGAATTTAAAAAAAAAAAAAAAAAAAAAATTAACATAAACTTTATATACTAGGTTTCATTTTTCAAAATCATATTTATATTCACCAGTAACGTTATCAAAAGCCTGAAAAGCCTCATCGGCGAGGTGGAAGGTAGTCAAAAACCAAGAACAATTAGGGTTCCTAGGGGTGTAAATTTTGAGAATTTTATTAAATTCTATCCGTGATAGAACTCAATCGGTAATAAAATGAATTAGTTTCGCCGTGGGCCGAATAAAAAAATGAAGTGGGTCGTGGGCTGTTTAGTCTTTTCACTTGGCCCGTTTTGACTTCCTCCTACAAATGAATTCGTGGTTGAGTTTTATCGGTTTGAATTCTATCACTTGTTGAGTTATATCACTAATAGAATAAATTCTTTTATTATTTGTATCGGTCATTATAGGACTTCGATCACAAACACATATACTTCACTTTGTAGAGTAAAATTGTTGGTTAATAAAACATCAAATGCCTTTTGGATTACAACGTTGTAATTCTCATTTAATTAACATCAATAGTTAGTGAAAACAAAAAAACAATGAAAACCAGAAAGTTGGAAATAAATGATGTCAACAAAGCTCAAATGCCTTAGGTGTTATAAGTGTATGGTTGTTTTGTGTGTAATTCTATTCGCTCATGATTCAACATGATATCATATGTTTTGTGTTCAATTTCTTTGGTTTCCATATGTTGATGTAATTCATTTTATGGTTTAAGCGAAGAATTGAAGTATGCTTTCATTTTAATAGAAATGGACAAGCTCTACCGTCTAGGATTGCCTTTTTAATGTTTTATATTTTGCTCATTTGAAAATTAATTTAGTGTTTAGAGTTTTGACTTATTGATTTCTATCACTCACTCTTAATTGAGCGCTATCATTTAATAATTGAAGTCTATCACTCATTTATTTTAAATTGATTTCTATCACTCACTTTTGATTGAGCGCTATTAAATCAATAATGAAGTCTAGTGCATATCTGCTGCAGGTTTGTCGTTGAATACCATGCACATATTTCTTTAAACTCGTCTATAAACTAATTTTCATTAAGTGAGGAATGTTCTCTTCTATCTTAAGTAGAGAATGACTCTATCATTGATAGAATTCAATAAGTGATAGAGTCTTATCATTGGTTGAGTTTGATAGAATTCAAGTATTGATAGAATTCAATTAGTGGTTGAGTTCTATCAGTGATAGCTTTCAATCAGTAATAGAGTTATATCATTGGTTGAGTTCTATCACAAATAGAACTAAAGTAGTGATAGAGTTCTATCGCCGATAGAATATATTCTTTTATTGTATTAGTCATTATTGGACTTCGATTACAAACACAAGTAATCCACTTTGCCATTCTTTTTTAAAGTTGATAGATTCATGACATGCGAGACGCGATGTAGTATAGTGATGAATGATTAGATAATAGAAAGACAAGACTTTATGGATTAAAGTCTCTCAATTCGTAATCGCAGCATTACACAAATATACGTAGTCGAAATTGCAGCAAGTGATAAGTATTTATATTTTATCGATCTCACAGGGATTAATGTCTAGATTTACACTTCTAAGAAAAGAGTCAAAAACAAATAAAGAAAAAAAATTTGGTTTTAAAATAGTTTGGTTTGATTTTAAAATACAAAAAGTAAATGCAGAAAGTAAATACAAAAAGTAAACATGCAATGCAATGAGTAGAAATTCACTATAGAATCCTAGAAGATATTAGGCGTGAGGCTAGCTAATGCGACTCTTGCTTCCTATACAATTGAATGCTTCCGCATTCAATGGTTTGTGAAGAATGTGCTTCCGCACATAAACTTCATATGAGAACTAGGCAACGCAAGTAATAGTGAGTTTATTCCTAACACCCTAAATAACGAACAACAGTTCGTACAACCTATCATAGCATACTGGGTCAACATGTACGTCTTCCTTCCATAATATTGCAAGGCTCATGCGTGGCTAGCAAGACGACACATGAGTTCAAATAAAGCACATCAGTGTAAGTGTAATTAGCATTCGATCCTAACATGCAACTAATCATGTACGTAAATAAAATACTCTTATAACGCAATCATAGTTTCAAAACAATGTAGAAGTTAAACCAACCGATTTTATTCATCCACAATTGTTTTTCTACTACAACTACTCCTAATAAAGAAATAAAATTGGAATTGATGTGAATGTAAAGTGCGCAGTCCTCTTGTCATCAGCTTCTGCAACACAACCAGTGCTTCCTATTGAGATTCGGCCTAATCGTGAAATTACTCGGCCATCCGATCAGCTTGCCCGACTTCGACCTTCTTCTGGATATTTATAGTGTGAAATTACTTGGTCGACAAGTCGGATCGAGCGAGAAAATCTTCATAAATATGATCTCGTGATTTGCTTCCTCTAATTGCTTGATTGACATCGTCATAATGTTTGATTTTATTCTTTGGATTATTTCCTTGTCGATGTCGTCTTTCGAAGGCAACTGCCATGTCAGCATATTTGTCTTGTGTGATTGTTGCCATCCGTGTGTTACAGCTCCGTTATTCTCTTTCTCGCATAATCTTGCAAAATGTGATTTTTTAGTGCGTTTTCTGTTTTGTTTCCGCATATTTGTAAATGTGATGCTAAAATATGTATGCATGCTGAATTCTACATTTTAAGTGCATTCTTGTTCTTCTCATACTCATCTTTTCTCTCAAACTTAATAATAATGCAGAATAATGCAGCCTAAAATACGCTATATTTGAGAGCTATCAATTCAATCACCAGAAAATTTGTAGAGTTAATCACTAACAAACTGATAAAGTCGATCACTAGCAAACTGATAGAGTTGAAAATTGATTGAACGCTATCAGCTGAAACTAATTAAAGGCTATCAATTGAAAATTGATAGAAGGCTATCGCTTGAAATTGATTGAAAGCTATCGCTTGAAACTGATAGAAGGTTATCGCCTAAAACTGATAGAAGGTTATCGCTTGAAAATAATTAAAGAACTATAAATTGATAGAAGGGTTTTTTGGTCATCTTACAAGGGCACCCCATTTTTTTGCTATACAAAGAATATTTTCAAAAAGTGTTATGGATAGTAAATTTTTTGATTTTTTTTGTTATTCATGTAAAATCTCAGAGAATTTGCACTGTATAACAACGTTTTTATCACAGTTTACAATTATAACAACTTTTTAAAAATTATTCGTTTATAGCAAATTTTGCTTTTTTTTTAAAAAAAAAAAAAAATGTATTTTACCATTTTTTATGGACGAATTTGATAGAATCTATCATTCTCTAGTGATGGAAGTCTATCAATTTTATTATTGATTGAAATCTATCAATTTACTATTGATTGAATCAACTTCTCATTCAAATGTTTTAGTTACTTTCAAAATGTTTATTTATCGGTGATTGATTTTATCAGCCCCTATTGATAAAATCGGATGGAAGTCTATCAATTTATGATTGATTGAATCAACTTCTCATTCAAATATTTTAGTTACTTTTCAAAATGCATTTACTATTTATAGAGTAAGGGGAAAGAAGCTCAATCTGAGTAGATGGTTTAAAAGCAACTGAACCATGTCATGGGCCTTTTGGGGCATGTTTGACTTTGAGGGGATAGGTTGGGCTGTGATGAGAAGAGAAATAGTGAGAGTAAGTTTATGTTTGGTGGGAAGGAAAGAAAAGAGAAGTGATGATAAAGTTATGTTTGATGTGATGGAAAGAGAATGATTGAAATTTTTATTTAAATAAAAAAAATAGATATTTAGTAGTTTTTTTAATATTTTTCTATGATGAAAATAATAAACAAATTTAGATATTTATAATAAATTATTTGATTATAAATATATACAATTAATAAACAATTTTTTCTATTCGAATAAAAATGAATCTTTCTACTTGATTATTATTACATTTTTAAAATAAAAATATACACAAATAGTTTAATTCAATAATTAAAAATATACACGTCTTGAAACAAAAAAAAATAGTACATTTATTCTTTAAATTAAATTTAAAATTGAAACATAAAACAATCAATATGATAAAATAATTTTAATTTACAATAAAAATTAATATATAAATAACGAGTATAATCAAATAAGTTAAATGGATGAGTTGCTCATTATTATCAACTTTTAATTCAAATCTTTATTTTGACAATTTATTTTTTTAATATGACATTAAAAAAAAATTAAAAAAATATATGTAAAAGAGATACAAATAAATAATATATACTTTTAAAAAAAATAAAAAAATATATATATCATAATAAATATTTTGATTAAAAATATATACGAATAATAAACTATGTAGTAATTTTTTAATTAATAAGTATTGCATTTTAAAATAAAAAGATAAATATAAAAGAAAGGATAAAAAACTCAAAATAGAAATAAAACTAAAATTATTTAAAAAAATCTAAATAATAGAAAGAAAACATTTTCTTCCAAAAAAAAAAAAAAAGAAAAAGGAAGAAAACATCAATTGAGAAAGTTAATTAACATTAAAAAAAACTAATTTAAATTTAAAAAAAAATTAATAAAAAAAGAAAAGGTTTGAAAAAAAAAGAAAAGAAAATAAAGTGTTTTTCCCGCGCATGGAGCCCACGCGATGGAATAAGTCTATTCTTTCCACCTCCTTAGGACAAACAACGGGAAGAGGTGTTGACTGAGAAATTTTGGCCAACCGTAGATGGCCACATCATTATCCCAAATTTAATGACGAAATAAAATTTAATTTTGGGACAATATTTCCCAAAATTAAATTATGGTCAAAATTTGGTTTACATCAACTTTGGGTCAAAATTAAACCAGACCAAAATTTGTTTAGTGAACCGAACCAAAAAGTCCAAATCCAAAGGGGCCAATCCCATCAAGGCCCAAGCCCATGATCCATAGAGCTCTATAAATAGAGGAGCTCTCATTCATTTGAAAGGGGTAGAGATCTGAAGCTCCAGAGAGAATTCCACCAAACTGAACACTCTTCAAATGTCCAAGGATCAATTTGACTGAGATCAACGAGTCATGGACCGATCATCAACGAAGATCAATAAGTCAACGACCGATCCAAAGATCAACAAGTCAAAGACCGATCAACATAGAAGATCAACAAGTCAAAGACCGATCAACATAGAAGATCAACAAGTCAAAGACCGATCAAAGATCAACAAGTCAGAGACCGATCATCATAGAAGATCAACAAGTCAACGACTGATCCAAAGATCAACAAGTCAAAGACCAATCAACATACAAGATCAACAAGTCAGAGACCGATCAACAGAAAAGATCAACAAGTCAAAGACTGATCAACATAGAAGATCAATAAGTAAAAGACCGATCAACATAGAAGATCAACAAGTCAAGAACCGATCAAATATCAACAAGTTAAAGATCGATCATCAAAATAGATCAATAAGTCAACAACCGATCGAAGATCAACAAGTCAAAGACCAATCCAATATCGACAAATTCCACATCGAGAATAAGCTATATAGCCCTCGAGATATTTGTATATGAGAGAGAAAGAATCAGAGGAACAAATAGAGATTGTACTCCACATCGCACATATTCAAATCAATACACAAACTCATATTCTTAATTTACACGTGTCTCGATCCTATATATCTGTCGAAATCTCGTGTTTACAAATTGGCACGCCCAGTGGGACCATATTTACCTCTCATCTCTTTCTTTTATTTTTAAATTCAATTGAAATGATGTTGCCAAACAATTCTTCAACAATCAGTGACATGAGCAATTTTTTCACAAGTTATCTTACTTATAGTTGCTCGAACCAACCCATGCTACAAGAAAGTCACACTCAAATTATAACGAGTGAAGTAATAACATTGTCGGGGGCATCATCTAATGAAAAATTTCTAGGTAGATGTAACCCTCTATTCGATTTTGATGTTGACATAGTGTCTGTCATGATGACGGAAACAAACACCATAGAAGAAAGAATGGAAAAATTGAATGAGAAAATCAACACTTTGATGAAAATTGTTAAAGAAAAAGATTCTCAAATTTCATATTTAAGGAAACAAATTGAGAAACAATCTATCGATGAGTCAAATCAAATTTTCGCAATCAAAGATTACAACAAGGATAAAGGTGTTGTGCATGAAGATCTACAACAACCCTCGTCTTCGATTGCTGCATTATCTGTCCAACAACTTCTCAAAGTTATCTTATGTATTCAAAACCATATTCTAAGAGAATCGATAATTTAACAATGTCAATCGGCTACAAACCACCAAAGTTTCAACAATTTGATGGAAATGACAATCTAAAGCAACACATTGTTCATTTCATCGAAACTTATGAAAATGCCGGTACGCGAGAAGATCTACTAGTTAAACAATTCGTCCAAACATTGAAGGGGAACGCATTTGAGTGGTACGCTGATTTAGAATCAGAATTGATTGACAGTTGGGAACAACTCGAAAAAGAATTTCTCAATCGCTTCTATAGCACAAGGCGCATTGTGAGTATGTTTGAACTCACTAACACTAGACAACGTGGAGGTGAACTCGTCGTCAACTACATAAATCGTTGGAGAGCCACAAGTCTTGATTGCAAAGATCGTCTCTCCGAGTTATCTGCGGTCGAAATGTGCATTCAAGGTATTCAGAACTTCTGTGTATTCTTCAAGGTATAATACCACGTACTTTTGAAGAACTAGAAACTCGCGCTCATGATATGGAACTAAGTATTTCTAATCAAGGAGACTTGGTCCCTAGAGAAGAAAAATATGAATATGATGTTGAAAATGATCATGATGATGAAGAAGATGAAAGTGACAACGTTAATGACCATGATAAAAATGATGATGATAATGACCATGATGATGATAATGACCATGATGATGAAGATGTTAATGACCATGATGATGAAGATGTTAATGACCATGCTGAAGATGCTGTTGAAAATGAAAATAATGATGATAATGATCATGACGATGATGAAGAAAATGATGATGATCATGACCATGATGAAAATATCTAAATATGATGCTCCTTATCGCAAGAGTCTAAACTGCATGATGCTCCCGACCCGCATGAGTTTAAAAGGTCGGTTTCATATTAAAAAAAAAAATCCACTTCAAAACAAGTTGAGTATCCATAAGAGAGTTTTGCTCATTGTTTATTCAAGTTTCATTCTTCTACAAGTTCAAGATTTTGCACTATGCCCTCCTTCAAGCTTAGTGGCTCTATCATCATCATTTTATTTATCAAATTATATTCAATGACTTCGATTATCAACTTTTAAGATGAGTTTGACGCATTCATCATTTCATGTTTACAAAATAAGTTCGATAAATTTTTTGCTTCATGACCAAATTACATTTGATGATTTCGTCTTTTATTCCTAAATTATACAAGTTCTATATTTGATGACTTCATCACTTTCATTCAAAATGGAGATTTTCACGCTCTCTTCAAAGATATTGAAGTCGTTGCACATTCTTCCAAAATAGTAAGATCACCACACTCTTCTTCAAAGTATTGAAATCGTCGCTATGTCTCCAAAACTGAGATCGTACGTCGAGCTTCTAAAATAGAGAATATCGTATACTTGTAAAGACCCGACCCAAAAATGGTCCTAAACCTAGGTCTTTAACCAGCATGCATGACTTTAAAGATAACACTTGAAGATACTTAACATTTAAAACATTTGAATAACCTTTCCAAATACTCTTTGAATAAGCCCCGGCCGGAGCATACAATTTAAATACAATCAAATATCCTCTAAACATCAAATGCTCCTAAGGCACTATGCCCAACTACATGCTGAACAAATATTCGAATATAAAAGACACACGAGAGTGTCTACAGTGGTCCCCATGATCAAGCATCACCTCCTAGCCATCTCGGTAGTAGTCCCAAGTTACCTGGTGGAAAACCACAGTAAGGGTGAGTAAACAAGTTTACTCAGT
>JBBMEF010054335.1:0-12372 GCA_037832685.1 Sicyos baderoa
AACCTTTATTAATAACTGAAAAATAACATTAAATGTCTAACATTAAATGTTTGTTCTTTAAATACAAAATACTAGGCGTTTAGGGCACAACCCTTAACAAATTCCGCCCTCAACATTTGGCGCTGTCTGTGGGGACGATACGTGTTTTACCCTAAAGCTAACTACATTACCATGAATAGTGCCAGTCACTGTAACCATGTGAATGGGGAGTCGGATAATGAGGTAGCCCCGAGAAGAATTCCTACTCGACCTGCAATGGTGATTAGTCCTGAGGTTTGTCCTGTGGTAGAAGTTGAACGGAGACCAGCGGTTGAAGAAGACGAACGGTTTGCTGGCGTGTCCTTGGTAGCCAAACTGTCAACAGAAACAGTCCTCTGGTTCGTTGGCAACGAATAAGACAAAGCAACAACAGACACAAATCAGAAGCAGTCTAATACAAACAGAAGAAACTCAACTGACTAACCACAGAACGAAAACGACTTACCAACTAACACCAATTCGCTGTGGCGAAGGAAGGCGAACAACAAGCGAAACTGGGCTGGAACAGGATGTGAAGAACAGCTGAAGAACACCTTTCAGAACCCAGAAAACAGAACCTCAAACGTTAGATCGACCCCTCGAATAAGACGAATCCATAGAAGAACAAGAACAAAGATTACCTTACTGAAACGACAATCTTGCTGCTTGAAGAATCCGATTGAAGAGGAAGAACAACGAGAGAGAACTTTTGCTTTTGGTTGAGAGGATACGAACGAGCAAGGTTCAAAGAACAAACTCCGCGGCTGGGAATGAAAGAGTTTAAGATTTCGTAACGGCTGGACTGAAGAAAGAGTCGTTTGAAAAACGTAACGGCTGAAAGAAGAGCCGTTTGGAAACGTAACGGCTGAGGAGCCATTTCGGAGCACAAGCTCGCTAGAGCGAAGCTTGGCGAAGGCGAAGGACTTCGTCAACCTCTTTCGCTGGGGCGAAACTCAGCGAAGACGAATTCCCAAGAACCCTTTCTCTTTAAACTTACACTTCAAACCACCTAAGTAACGATTCGATTTCCCGGGCCGTTACAACTTTGGTTGAGAGAGAATTTCGATGAAGGACAAACGCTTGGAGGTCGACTGGATCGATTGGGAAAGAAGATGACGAAATGTAACGGTCGAAATGAAGGAGAGTCGTTTGAAAAACGTAATGGCTGAAGGAAGAGCCATTTTGGAACACAAATTCGAGCGAAGCTCGGCGAAGGCGAAGGACTTCGTCAATGGATTTCGCTTGAGCGAAGCTCAGTGAAGAAGAAATCCCAGAATCCTTGTTCTTTTAAAATAAATCACACTTCATAACCTCCTAAGTAACGGTTCGATTTCCCGGGCCGTTACACTTACCTCTAAAATGACCACACAGGTAACAAGGACTGAGCCAGTGCCTAAACATACCTTGGTGAGGGCAGATGAGTCAAGCTTAGGAACGGACCTCAGGGCTGTTATCAACTTACGCATAAAAGATATCCGGGATCAGGAAGGTGATAGCCAGCCATAGGCCGCCGAGCTTCGACTACTCCAGGATCAAGTGGGGGACATGAAGAGAGCCCAGGACCAGGACGGCCTCGACTTGGATAATTTGGTAGAGCAAGTCGACCCACCGTTTACCAATGAGATTATGGTTGAAGAGGTGCCTCATAAGTTCAAGTTACCTACCATGAAAGCATATGACGGTTCCAAAGACTCGGTCGACCATTTAGACACATTTTGGTCGTGGATGGAACTTCATGGAGTCTGAGACGCAATCAAATGTCGCGTTTTTTCCTTCACCCTCACAGGACCAACGCGAAAATGGTTTAGGCAACTTCGAAGGAAATCCATCGCCTCCTTTAGAGAATTGGCCAAAGCATTTATCACTCAATTCTTAGGGGGTAGAGACCAAAAGAAACCAGCCACACACTTACTTACAATCAAGCAAGGTAGTGAGGAGACTCTCCGAGAGTACGTGGCTCGTTTTAATAATGAGGCGCTACAAGTCGAATAATACACAGATGTGACCGCTCTAACTACCATTGTTGGTGGACTTCGAGATGAGAAGTTTATGTGGTCCCTAGGTAAGAAAGCCCCTTCCACCTATGTAGGAGAATTATTGAGGTTATGGCGAGCACCGAAGGAAAAACGTAGGACGACCGAGCGAGAGAAACCTGTAGATCGACATGAGCAGTGAACGGATTCTCGAAAAAGGTCATTTGATGATAGGCCTGATATTCGGGACAAGTTCATTCGCAAAGGCTTGCCACCCAGCAAATTTGATAAATATACCCCAATTATAGTTCCCGTGGAGCAAATTTTGATGGAGATACGAGACAAGGAAACACTCTAATGGCCAACCAAGCTGAAGGCTGGATCACACCAGAGGAATAGAGACAAGTACTGTTTATTCTATCGAGACCATGGCCACAACACCGCCGAGTGTTACGACCTAAAAGAGGCGATCGAGGATTTGTTTCAGAAGGGTCACCTGAAGGAGTATGTGGATGATCGGCAAAATCACCGGAACGACCTAGTAAAAGAAGAGAAATAGTTGAATCACCACCACCCCGAGAGATCAAAACCAGTTTAGGAGGTCCAGCGGGAGGAAGCTCTGGTAGAGAGCGTAAGGCCCAAGCAAGAGAAGCTCGAGAGACACCCGAAGAGGTTAGAAGATGCTATCCAAGTTCGAGAGACACCCGAAAAGGCTCGAGAGACAATGCCCTATCTTTTAGGCCAGAGGATGCTATCCAAGTTCACCAGCCTCACAATGACGCTCTAGTGGTGTCACTTGTGGTGGCCAACATTAAAATCCATAGAATTTTGGTGGACGGAGGAGCGTTGGCTGACGTTCTGTCTTTGCAAACATACGACGCCATGAAGCTAGGACGCGACAGGTTGGTCCCAAGCCCAAGTCCGTTAATCAGGTTTGGGGGCAGCACTGTGTACCCTGAGGGTAGTATAGAGCTCCCAGTAACTTTTGGTGAGGGAGAATTTGTTGCATTGGCCTTCGTGAATTTCCTTGTGGTCAATGACAAGTCGGCATATAACGCAATGTTGCATTGGCCTTCGTGAATTTCCTGGGGTAGGAGAGGTACGAGGAGAACAACGCACTTCATGAGAGTGCTACCACACAGCCCTTCGAGGAGTGGTAAGTTCCTAAGAGGTTAGAATGGTGAACTTAGAGCAAGAAACGACACCACCTCTAGGATAGGCTCAACTCAACCCTTCGGGGGTAGTACCTAGAGGGGCCTAGTCGCTAGAAACTGAACTAGAGTTAAGTACCTCGGTTAGAGATATGGAGCTAAACTGTAACGGCCCAGGTTTTCAGATCGTCAGATAAGGTTAGTCTTGACCGTTACGATTTATCATTGGTTTAATTTAAATAAGGAATTCTTGGTTTCTTGGTTTTTAAAAGGTTCGTTCTTGGTTTTCTTGGTTTCAGGTGCAAGATTTGCTCCTTGGGATTCTTTGTATTTAAAGGAGATGAAATAAAGTTTATTTTGTGAGCTTGGTGGGTTTCGAACTCGCGCCATGGAGGAGGTTGAAGTTAGTTTGAAAGGAAGGAAAATAAAGAAAAGAATTAAAGTCCCGCGGTAGGGCAGGATTTTTAGGTTGATTTAATTAAAGATTAAAGAAAAATCAAGAAAAGGCTTTTTGGGGGTTTTTGCGTATTCCTCTTTCTCTCTATCGCACACAAAGGAGATTCCAGCCGTTCTTCTCGTTCTTCATTGTTCCACACGCCAGCCCCGAGGATTCGAGGTGAGTTTCTTCTCCTTCTTTGATCGATCCTCGCTATGGTTGATGCTTCTTGGTTAATCGGGTTTCTGTTCAGTTTTGTTTCAAGAATCACCGATGTTGGTAGCCCCGTCATTAGCCGCTGATCGGGTCGTTGGAGCGAACCAGACCTGCCGCTGCCCTTCGAACCATTCGCACCGCACCGGACGCACACCAGCCGAGCCTTTGTCGACGCCAGCACGTTCCCATCGAGCGATCGCACCAGACACCTGCTTCGTCGCTCGCCCAGCATCCAGCCTACGCCAGGGCTCACGCGCGGGCAGCATTCTGCACTGTTCCGCTTCGTCGAGTCGCACGGAGCCAACTGCCACAGCAGCGCGACAAGACTTTGTTCGCTAGCCCCGTTCGCACAACGTTTCGTCTCTGTTCGCCAGCAGCAGCCTCTCGCAACCCTTGCTTTTGCTGCCCTTCGCTCGCGCGAGCAACCGCGAGCGAATTACTGTTGCGCCAGCGCCAATCCTTGTTCGAGCAGCCTTCGTTCTTCGCTTCGTGGGGTAAGGTTTAGCTGCTGTCCGCCTTGTGTTTTAGGGGCTATTCTCCTGTGTTCGCTTAGATGATTATGAATGTGTGGTTTATTGTGTCTTGTTAGGTTATTGTGTGGCCTTGGCATCTTAGGAGGTCGTATTGGTTGTTTTAACTGTTATCCAACTTCAAGGTAAGGATTCCTTATCGTGGTTGGTGGACAATCCGTTGGTTTTTTTCAGGCTGGTTGTATGTTTGTGAATCATGCTAATTACTTGTCTGGCTTTAGAGATTGTTTGCATGATGTAGTGAATAGCTGCTTGTAAATGTATAGGGTTGTTGATTACCTGATGCCATGTCTCCTGTTTAGTTGTCATGATTGTGTTAAGTTCGTTGATGTATGGAAGCATGAATTATCTGTCGATTTTATAACGAAAAGGTAGTATCATGCTAGGATGTTTGGAATGTTCTTATAGCTTGTAGTTAGTGACTGTTGTATGTGATGATGATGTCTGTGATATCTGGAATGTTAATATCTGTATCTTTTAGATAGGATTTGTAGGAGTCATCATCCGGGCTTGTGGCAGGGACGCGAGACAGTACTCCGTCTTGTCCCGTCCCCGACCGTCGGCACGATAACCATGGGACAGCCTAGTCCGCAATCTTGGGCGAAGGAGGCCACAATAGAGCCTATAGGGTTGGAAGGATGACGCGGCTTGTCCCGTCCCCGACCGTCGGCACGATCTCAGTGTGCCGGCGAGGTTCCAAGATTGCCGCCTTTGAGCAGGACTGATCCATTGGTGCGAGCCTACCTTGGACGTATCCTAGCTGCTGGCGTACGGTGGTTATGGCTGGCAATGGTTTCATGTGAGGTCTCGCACCCTCGATGTTCAGCAACACCGATCCGAGTCTTAGGGCATGCGTACTTGGACCAGGGCAGTTAGCCCTCGACCAAGCTTTTACCTGGTTCTAGTAGCATGGGGTCCATTAGAGCACTTCTCATTACAGCACCGAGTGGAGAGCTCCCTCGGGATCTTGAGATAGTGTACCCATAGTAGAAAGCCAAGTTAGACGGGCAAGTTCTAAGAGCTCGATAATACGTTTGTGTTGAGAAAACCTAAAGGTGTAAGTCCGCAAAATGGCATTCTTTAGGTTTACAGAAAGTAGTATGTTTTTATGAAATCAGAACGGTTTCGAGAAAGTAAAGTATAATAGAAAGTAAGACTGAACCGGTGAGTTGTTTGTTTGAGAAAAGTAAGAAAGCGTTGTTGACTTGCATACTTTTAGCTGTTGTTAAGTGTTAACGTATTGTACCCCGGCCGGGGATTCTTACTGAGCAAACTAGTTTTGCTCACCCTTATTATGTGTGGTTCCATAGGTAACTTGGAGCAGCGTCGTTGATGGCTGGAGGAGATGAGGGGCGATCATGGAACAACGTTATTCTGAACTGTTAATTTGACTATTTATTTTACTCTGGGTTTAGAAATATTGTTGGTCTGGTTTTAAGGACTTTCATTGCATGTAGTTGGGCACGGAGCCCTTAGGTTCTTTAACTGAACATATATCTGGATTCCTTGTATTGTTTTAAATAAATTAGAGATGTTATTTTGAAATTCTCTAGCCAGGGAGGCATTGTATGTTTTACTTTGAAACCGGTTGCTTGGAAACATGGACAAGTTTTTTAGTACTTAAACTGAATGTTGTTTGAATGTTTTTAATTGATGGTTGTTTTACCTTAACTCAAATCCGGATTAGGTTCTGTATATTTATTTCCGCATTTAAAGTCATGCATGAGCTAAAGACCTAGGTTTAGGACCGTTATTCGGGTCGGGTCTTTACAATTGGTATCAGAGCCCAGAGTCATAGATTCTGTAGACTGACCTGCTTTTGTAGGTTGTTTTTCCATGATCCTCCACACTCCAACAGCTGTCAGGTATGCTCGTTAGTTTACAGTTTTAAGAAGGGTTAAGAATTTACAATATGGTTTTTCTAGAGTATGCTTGTCTAGTTGTTTGTGGCAGAGACGAGCAGGTTCTGACTCGTTGATTGCTCTGGATGCAGATCACCAGTATGGCCACTAGAAGAGAAATAGGGAGAGGAACATCCCGGCCAGCTAGTCAGGGTGTTCGAATAGGTTCGGACACAACAGGGACATCGTCCCAAGGGGAGGCAGATAACAGGCCTCCCGTGGCACCAACTTCTGATTCACCCAGTGATGAGGTGGATACTACTGTTCCTCAAGAGACTACCCTGGGGCAGACTTTGCCGCTTCGCTGAGGTCCATGATGGTTAGCTTGCTAAGTGACGAGAGAGCACAACAGAGGGCTGAGACACAAGCCTAGTTAGAGGCTCAGAGGGAAGAGTCTCGTGCCCATATGGCCACGCAGAGAACCGAGTCGTTAGCTCAGTTGGCCGCTCAGCTAGAGGAGGCACAGACTCAGTTAGCTGCCCAGCGAGAGGAATCTCGGGCTCAGATTGATCAGCTGACCCGTTTGATCAAGCAGGCAGTTCCAGCAGTTCCCACAGCCTCAACAGCACCAATAGCACCAGTAGTGCCCGTAGCCCCAGTAGCACCAGTATCACCAGCACCTTCCGCTCCTCCAGCACCACCGGTTCCGCAGGAGCCCGTTGTTATTGAGCCCGCAAGGGCAAGGGGTGCTGAGGACTTGGGAAGGTGGCTAAAGGATTTCATTAAGTGGAGACCTGAGAAGTTTGATGCAAGAGGAGATCCCATGTCAGCAGCTATGTGGATCTCGAACCTGGAGTACACCTTCCTCATTATGGAGTGCCCCGAGGTTTAGAAGCCGAGGTGCGCAACTCACGTTTTAGCTGGAGCAGCCAGGAGGTGGTGGGAGGCCACCCTAAAAGAGAGACCAGCTGGGTCTCCACCAGTATGTTAGGAGTTTTTCAAGTCTTCTTTCAATACCAAGTACATCAGTGCCGAGGTTAGACAGAAAATGGTTGAGCAGTTTTTGAATCTCAAGCAAGAATCTGATTCAGTGGAAGAGTATGAACGGAAGTTCTCAGAGTATGGCTATTTTGCTGAGTCGTTGATAGCCACACCGGAGTTAAAGATATGACGGTTTATTGGCGGGTTGAGGCATAGGTTGTCTCAATATGTGATGGCCCTTGCCCTAGAGACGTTTGCAAAAGCGGTCGAGTTGACTATTATCTATAATGCCAAGGATCGACCTGATCAGGCAGTAGCGACCAAGCCAGTTTTTAAGGCCCCAGTGGCTTCAGGCCAAAAGAGAAAGTTTGAGGGGCACAATAATCTGTATAGAAACAGTCAGAACCGTTATGGGAACTTTCAGAAGAGGGACCAGCCCCGTGTTCAAGGGAACCAAGGTCGTTTCCAGCCTCACCAGTAGGGCGGTCAGCAGCAGACACCTCCTTGTAAGACTTGCGGTAGAATTCATTTTGGAGCTTGCCGAGCCGGTTCAGGGGTTTGTTTCAAGTGTGGTAGAGAGGGGCACCTTGCCCGAAACTGTGGTCAAGCAGTAGTGGCAGCTCAGCCAGCTCAGCAGTAGGGTCGCGTGTTTGTGATGACCCGTCAGGCGGCAGACCGCACAGACACCGTTGTGGCAGGTACACTCCTTGTCTTGGACCACTACGTGTTTGTTTTATTTGATTATGGCTCAACGCATTCCTTTATATCTACTGCTTTTGCTGAGTATGCATGTCAAAGATTGGAGCCTTTAGGTTATGAGATGTCTGTGGAAACTCCTTCGGGGGTTAGCATGTTAGCTAGCTTAAAGGTTAAGGATGGTCCGATACGGATATCCGACGAGTTCTTAGAGGTTTCACTCATAGTGTTAGCTATGAGTGGTTTCGATGTAATTTTAGGCATGGAGTGGTTAGTTGAGAACCACGCAGTAATAGATTGTAGACAGAAAGAGGTAGTGTTCAGGCCGCCAGGACGACCTAGCTTTAAGTTTCAAGGAGTGCAGGGCGGCGTGTGCCCGCCCATAGTTTCTTCAATGAAGGCCCGTCGTTTGTTAGCTCGAGGAGCTTGGGGTTTCCTTGCTAAGACCCGACCTGAATAACGGTCCTAAACTCCCAGCCACTGCAACTCGGGTTGGACTTATTAGAAGAGCAACGAGAGACCGCCAGATTGTGGGTAGCTTGATACAAGTACCAAACGGAGCGATACTACAATTCAAGAGTGAAACATCGAAGCTTCAAAGAAGGCGACTTGGTGCTCCGACGGGTGCTTCGCAATACAAGGAACGCGAGTGATGGAGCATTGTGACCAAATTGGAAAGGACCATATCTGGTTACCAAAGTAGCAATTCTGTGATGTACTGAGTTCATTTCATTTCCAATAAAGCAAATAAGATTCAAGCATATTTTCTCAACTACATACTTCAAAATTTACTTGAATGAGGGCAACCCTAGGACAATACTGCTCGAAAGAATGACGTCAAAAGTGACACTTCATTAGAAAATGATTCTACGTCAGGCCAGCCTAGGGCAAAATGACCCTAGGCCAAAATGAGCCTGGGGCAAAATGACCCTACGGTAAAGTTGACTTTTTCATATATTGTCCACACTGATTCATCCGTGAATTTGCCTAAGTAAAATGTTACATAAGTGGAGAAAACTTAAAATGGTCACTTAGACATCAAAAATAGAGGCAAGGCTACGTTTTACATGAGTTGTTAGAACCTCGTATCAACTTTGTTAACTCTCAATTAGAGAGTATTTTTAGCCCTAAAATAAGGAGTTTTTAAGTCATATTTTTGCAAATTGTTATTCACTTGGCATCTAGAATCACCTTAGAACAGAGAAATACATACAAAATGCAAATCATATAGTAATTGAGGCGAGAAATAGAAAACTTAAGAAAATGATGGTTTTGGAGTCAAAATGCGCAGTATTTAGCATCAATTTAAGCAATTCTTGAACACTTGACTGGTTGAGGTTATTATTGTCTTTTCAGGAAAGACTATAAAGCTTCTGGAAAAAAGTCTGAGCACAAAAGAGAATTTGAAGTAAAGGATCAACATGGGCAAATAAGTGTTTCGTCTCAAGCAATTATTTTCGCATTTGGAAGAGGCGGGAAGTTGCTGTGGTCCCCCCTTCTGCTCCTGGTGAAAACTGCATGACCGTGGTCCCCCCCTACTGATGTCACGATTGGAGTAGTGGGTAAGCCATCTTCAGATTTGATCCTAGCCGTACATCTGCGTTTTGGGAAGTCTATAAAAGCAAGCCAAGGAGATTTGAATTTCTTCTTCTTCCTCTTCCCATTTTTCTTCGTTGTGCTTCACGTTTTCTCACTATTTTCCACCATTGTTACCATTTTGGAGCTCGTTTTGGTTTTCTGCTCGGAGCTTTCCGATCGTCGTTGAAGTATGCAGCTCATCTTTCCTGCATTTCCGCAATTCAGTATTTCGAACTTTTTACTTCGTATTTTCGTAGTTTCCTGCTTTCTTAGTGTAGATCTTTGTTTTTAGAGCATGAACGTTAGTGATTGCTCGATCTTGTAGTTCCTAGCCATTTTCTATCATATTTTGGCATTTTCTTTACTTTTGAGCACTTTTACTTTGTGTTTGCTGTTGATCGGAGTTTATGCAAGTTTGGATCACTGTTTAGTTGTTGAATCTGTTCATAAATTGAATTTCCAAACCTTCATCGCTGTTTTACAATGCTTACAACATTTTATACTTCTGTTTTTGTTAATTTATGCATCATCATGAGCTAATTCTGTTTAGGTGAAGATTAGGGAGGTTGAATGTGAGATTTATGCTTCAGGAGTGAGCAGAGCGATGTTAGGCTATGTTATCTTAGATGTATTTCATTTATAGCATGTTTTGACTGATCATCCATTCATGTTTGCTTGTTTCGACGTCCCGAGAGGGAGAGGAGCAAGAGATCTCCTATTGATAATCATTAGTTTCAGTGTAAGAACTCTTCCTGTTAAGAAGGAGGTCAGAGATGATCACTTCGCTAGTGCGCATTTCATGCATAAGAGCCTCGAACTTTGATGCGAGAGTGCAAGTCCGAGGAGCATCATCGCATCTCGAGAGAGAGCGTTAGGATTCATGTTGTGCGTAGCTTTCTTCTTACCGATAGTCTCATTCCTGTTGTATATTGATTGCATTCATAATCGCCTTAATCTGATCCTATCTTCTCTCATTTGAAGTTATTCATTTCTATTTCAAGCATTTTCTTACGCATTTATCTTTTCTACAATTTACTTCTGTGCAAGCGATATTCCTTGTTGACAGCAATCTGTATCGCATTAGCACCACATTTCATTTCATGTTTGAAACAAGTGACACAACCAATTATCTTTTACTCTCTGTACTTGACTTTCCAATTAGCACTTGAATTGATTTCTGCAGTCCTTGTGGGAGATGATTTTACTTATCACTTGATGCAAAAAGACCATGTATACTTGCATCTTAAGAGTTGAATGCTAAAGATATCGCATTTAAAAGATTATATTCAATTAGCTTTCCATTCTATAAAAAGACATTGTCAGCTCGTATCAAACTTACTACACAATGAATTTTGAAACATGAAATAAGACTAAGGCAAAGCCAAGCATAAATTTTCTTAACTTGGCCATAAGACATCAACGCTAACTTAGAGTGAAGTATGAGCCAAAGCTACATTGAAGTATAAATTGGTTTAAAAAACTGACTCAAGGCAAAGCTATTGGAGTAAAATATAAGCCATAAAGAGAGTGAGATATATGAGATGAAGCCAAAAGAGTCTCATTTATTCATTAAAAGCAAACCTGGGGGCATTTACATCCACCCTATTATAGAAATAAAAAATAACATAAACTAAGGCAAGAGACTTCGACCCAACACCATGCCACTTAAACTTTGAGTAGAAGCATGACCACTCGGACCCGCTTGACTAGAACCACCTCGACCAGAACCACTTCGTGATGAACTGACACGTGCTCGCCTAGTTCCTGACCTCGCAACCGGGTCATCACTCTCCAGCACGCCTTGAAAAAATTGATCATCAGAATATTGAACATGCACAGGTGAAGCAAAATTTTCATCACTTGAAGATAATAAAATCGTATCAGAGGTATTGGAGGTAGGAGTCAAACAGAGGTAGGTATTGGTCAAAAGGTAGAGTAGGATTTGCAGTGTTGAACTTCCTGACCGACCATTCCACACCTCGTCGCATTACGTTATGCTCCACAACCAAAAAGGCAGGGGACCCTTTGACTAGGTCGACCTGAAATTGGGCGTCATTCAATTTTCCTTAGGTAGCCTCCAGGTCGAGTCGCAGCTGGTTGTTGATTTCTACTTCACTTTACCACCTTTGTGTGCCAGATAGGATATTAACTTGAGCTAGCTCCAAACTGTGTTTGCAAGCCGCCAGAGCCCTCTCAGTTTCCTCATGGGCTGTCTGCAACTGAGGAAGTTATTGAATCAAGGGTCATGTACCCCCACCCGCCTCACTTAGTTGGCCCATATGGGACAACTCAGCAGCCAACTGACATGCACCATACGTCAATTGAGCAAACGACTGCGAAGTGAGCAAAGTATTATTTCCATACGCTAAGAAAAAATAAAAATAAAAAGGGGAAATGACAATAAAATGATATGGGACCACCTCAAATGAGCGTTTAGCCCTTACGGCGAGGTTTTGACGAGCTTCCTCCAAGAGCAAAGATTGACAATCTGAAAAACCACCCTAACCTTGGAAGAGGTCGGTCAAAAATTGCCTAGGGTTTGGAGCATCATGGTAGGGGCCCGAAGGTATCCCCACACCAAAAGGAGCAGGCGTAGGATCAGTAGGATGAACAGGGGAATCTAGGCGGATCCGTTGAGCAGGATGATTGGGAAGGGCCCCCCGTCGACCCGAGTGTCGGTCCGACACCAACTGAAGACGTGTCATCGAACGCCCAGTGTTCGCTTGTGTAGTGGTTTGCAAATTGCGAATAATAAGTAAAGATTTATAGTGAATTGCAAATGCAAGTATACATTGTCGATTGCATCAAGTTTTAAAGTAAGTAATTAAGTCATCTCCACAAGGAATTATATCTTAGTTCGTTTATTTGTAGTTGGTGTAAATGCGAGGATTGTGATAACAAGTTGTCAATTTGTTATCGGATAAAATAGTTGTTGAGGGTTTGGTTTTCGAT
>JBBMEF010054354.1:0-12367 GCA_037832685.1 Sicyos baderoa
AAATGTTTGTCGACTTCAATATGCTTTGTTCTATCATGGAGAACTGGATTATGAGCAATGGAGATAGCAGCTTTGTTCTCACAATAGACTCACATAGGTGTGGCATGAGTAATCTTCAGTTCCCCTATAAGCTTTTTTATCCATATACCTTCACAAATACCATGAGCTAATGCTCTAAATTCTGATTCAGCACTACTTCTAGATACCACACTCTGTTTTTTACTTCTCCGTGTAACCAGATTTCCTCCAACAAATGAGCAATAACCTGAAGTAGACATTCTATTTGTAGTGCTACCCGCGTAGTCAGCATCAGTGTAAATTTCAATATTGAAATTTTCATGTTTTTTAAATAGTATGCCTTTTTTCCTGGAGTTCCTTTCAAGTATCTTAAAATTCTGTAGACGGCTTCAAAATGATTAGGGCCTGGAGCATGCATAAATTGACTTACCATACTTACTGCAAATGTAATGTCTGGTCTTGTGTGTGATAGATAAATAAGTCTTCCCACAAGTCTCTGATAACGCTCTTTATCTTTCACCTCTTCCTCAGTTGCTGCTTGCAGTTTTAGATTTGGCTCAATAGGAGTCTCTGATGTTCTGCATCCAAGTAATCCCGTCTCTTTCAATAAGTCAAGAATGTATTTTCTCTGATTTACTAGGATACCCTGTTTTGACCTGGCAAATTCCATCCCTAGGAAGTACTTCAACATTCCTAAGTCTTTGATTTGAAATTCATTTGCTAGTTTCTTCTTTAGTTCGCTCATCCCATCTTCATCATTGCCTGTAAGAATTATGTCATCTACATATACTATAAGAACAACGATCTTACTATTACCAGTATAATTGTAGAAGATGGTATGATCTGCTTGGCTTTGAAGAAATTCATAACTTCTCACTAATTTTCCGAAGCGTTCAAACCATGCTCTAGGGGACTGTTTGAGACCATATAACGCCTTCTTTAATTTGCAAACTTTATCAACTCCAAAATTTACTTCAAATCTAGGTGGCAAATCCATAAACACTTCCTCATCAAGATCCCCATTAAGGAATGCATTCTTCACATCTAGTTGATAAAGTGGCCACTCAGAGTTTACTGCAATAGAAAGTAGAACTCGAATCGAGTTGATCTTAGCAACATGAGCGAAAGTTTCTTGGTAGTCGATGCCACAAGTCTGAGTAAAGCCTTTAGCAACGAGTTTGGCTTTGTATCATTCAATGCTACCGTCTGCATTACATTTTATAGTGAACACCCATTTACATCCCACTGTCTTTTTATTCTTCGGTCTTTCTACTATTTCCCAAGTACCATTCTGTTTGAGCGCATTCATCTCTTCCATAACTGCTAAGTTCCAGTTCAAATCATTCTGGACTTCCTGTATATTCCTTGGAATGAAAATGTTATTAATCCTAGACGTGAATGTTTTATGCTACGTCTGCTTCGGTCTTTCTACCCTTTCTTTGAGCTATGGGAATATCAAGATCAAGGTTATTAGAGGAAATATTTATATCAATGTCATTGGAAGAAGATGGGTTATCTGACCTTTCAGTATCATTTGTCGGGGAATTGGATTGGTGCGGTGACAAGTCCACTGTCTGATCTCTACTATTTTGAATAGATGCCCTTCTAGTATAAACCTGAAGTTCAGGAACATGATTAGGGAGATCAATCAATAGTGTCCTCCCTCCTGAAGTAGAACATTCTACATTTGGCATAGAAAGAATAGGACATACATTGTTAGGACTAATAATTTGGAGAGGAGTTTCCCAAATATTTTCTTCAAGGTTAGAATTCTCCCCCTGAAGCAAATTTGGTTTAAAAAATGATTCATGCTCCACAAATGTGACATTCATGCTTTCAAAACATTTTTTGTTTAAAGGATCAAAGCACCTATACCCTTTTTTATTCGAGGAATAGCCCAAAAAAATGCATTTAGTTGCACGAGGTTCAAGTTTTGACCGAGTAAAATGAGGAAGATGAACATAAGTAGTACACCCAAAAACTTTAATTGGTAAATCTGAGTACAGTCTAACAGTGGGAAAGAAAGTTTTAAAATGCTAAGAGGGGTTTTAAATGACAATATTTTAGAAGGCATTCTGTTTATAAGATAAGCAGCGGTAAGGACTGCGTCCCCCCATAAATAAGTGGGAACATGCATAGAAATCATAAGTGCACGTGTAACCTCCATTATATGTCTATTTTTCTTTTCAGCGATTCCATTTTGTTGAGAAGTATCTCTACATGTAAATTGGTGAGATATCCCCTTATGTTTAAAAAATGTGTCTAAAATTTCATTAAAATATTCAGTCCATTGTCAGTGTGTAAAATGCTTATTTTTGTTTGAAATTGATTTTCAATCATATTATAAAAGCGAATGAAAATATCTTGAACCTCATATTTTTTGGTTAACAAATAAACCCAAGTCAAACGAGTATGATCATCAATGAATGTAACAAACCATCGTTTTCCACTACGAATCGAAATTTTAGATGGACCCCAAACATCACTATGAATTAAGTAAAAAGGTTTAGATGCTTTGTAAGGTTTGGACACATATGTATTTCGATGGCTTTTTGCAAAGATGCATGCTTCACAATGAAAAGTTGAACAATCAATTCCTTTAAATAAGTTCGGAAATAAATATTTTAAAAACGAAAAATTAGGATGACCAAGTCTACGATGCCATAGTAGAATGGTTTCTTTAACAGGAGAAGAACTAACACTATTTAAACCTTGAACTTTTTTATTACCGGATGGGTCCTCTTCGAAAGAGTAGAGACCATCCAACATTCTAGCATGCCCAATCATCTCTCCCGTCTCTTGATCCTGAAAAATACAGTAAGTAGGAAAGAAAGTAACACGACAGTTAACATCTTTGAAAATCTTACTGACAAACAGGTTGCAAGCTAATGTAGGGACATGAAGAACAGATTTTAAAGTTAAGGTTTTATTTAAGAAAATTGTTCCTTTTCCCGCAATAGAAGTGAAACTTCCATCGGCAATTCTAATTTTTTTTTGGAGAATATAAAGGAATATATGAGGTAAATAACTGGGAAAAAGCAGTCATATGATCAGTTACTCTAGAATCAATGATCCATGGAGTTGAATTAAGACAAGATAAGGCCAGAGAATAATTACCTGATTGTGCCAAGGAAACACAAGAATTACTAGATGACGATGTGATATTTAGCAGTTTCAGGAATTGATGAATTTGCTCTTGACTCAGAGAACTATTGTCAGCAACAAAGGCACTATTAATATTAGTGGTAGAGAGATGTTGATCATGATTTAAGCCAGAGACGGTAGAAATCAAATCCTGATAGTATGTCATCTTAAAAGTATACACCAAATAATCAAGATCGAGAAACCGAACAACGAACAAATGAATCAACTATCACAGTTACCAAGTAACACGGAGAGTCGAACTATGTGACAACTTAACCTATGACGAAAATAAATGAGAACATCTCTAATCTATATAATGAAGTTATCAAGCTGGATTAGACTTGCAAGTATTTTGTATCTTTAACCTCCCATGTCTCCATTCCTTCGATGTCTCCCGGTGCCCGACCTAGGGACGGGCGTGGTTACGCTTGTTTCGAAAAAAAATAAATAATCAAAGTCTTAGTCCTACCTCTTAGTATAAGCAGTTGCATCCATCCGGTTTTTTTTTTTTTTTTTTTTTTTTTTTTTTTTTTTTTTTTTTTTTTAATTTCATGGCATCTTCGTTTTACCCCTTTTTCTTATGTATTTTAATTTTACCGGCCATATTTCATTGAACAGGTTCAAGGATTATGGAAGGTAAAAAATGAGAACATCTCTAATCTATGTAATGAAGTTATCAAGCTAAAGGATAAATTTCTCTCGTTCGAAATCAGTCATGTACTAAGGGTCAGTACCAATTGTTCTT
Source organism: Sicyos baderoa (assembly GCA_037832685.1). Lineage (NCBI taxonomy): Eukaryota > Viridiplantae > Streptophyta > Magnoliopsida > Cucurbitales > Cucurbitaceae > Sicyos > Sicyos baderoa. The sequence continues at coordinate 3,908 of JBBMEF010054354.1, forward strand.
TATTATTTTTATATCTCACGGTGTTGTTTAGTTGGTTTCTGTATATTATTGTTTCTTGTGCTCGTCTTAAAATTTAATGTCGGCTCTTTGCTATTTGAGATCTGAAGATGTTAAAATGAATTTTGAACCTTGATTTCATTTGACTCACAATTACAAGTGCAATCGAACAATTTGGTGCCAGAGCTGTTAAACGAGAACTTTCACGTTTGTTGATTAGTGTCAAGATTATTACAGGCTTGATTTCATCAGTATGTCTAAGTTTTAACTTTTACCCGTAGATGAATAGGCCTAAACTGTATTAAATCAAGTTAGAGTTTGCACATTGCTTTCTTCCCCTTATTTGTCCGACAACAGAAAGACACTTGCAAACTCGAAAAACCATTTTGAGTTGATCTAGTGATCAAATAAGAGCCTTGTAAAAAATTAAGCACTAAGAAGTTATGAGTTCAACTTATGGTGTCACTTATGGTGTCACTTACCATGTCACTTACCAGGAAATTAATTTTCTACAACTTTGACAGCCAAACCTAATAAGATTTGGTGGTTATCCCGTGATTTGATGTTCAAGCTGACTCAAACACGCACGGATATAAAAAATTATCGGTAAAATTATTTCTATTGAAGAATGAGGAAGTGTTCTTATAGAGAAAGAATGCAGAAAAGTTGATCTTAGAAAAACGGGATGACAAACCATCATGGATTGTTGTAGCATATAGGGTCAGGACCACCATGAGAATCAGAATAGTCGAGGTGTAAGTTGTTCGGTCACTCACGAATATCAAAACAAAAAAGAAAAACTGGATGACAGTTCTAGCAACAATTATGTCTACTTTCTTATCTGTTGATATCTTGTTCATTTTTTCAAATTCTGACATTCTGTCTTTCATCCTCGAAAGCATCTAAATTCTGAAGCCGATGCTCAAGCGAACATGGCTATTACTCTAGCTGGTAATGCTTCTTTTAAATAACTTTAGTTACAATATTTTGGTTCGAACCGTTTGACATAAAGCTCATGATTAACTAAGGTGGTTCTTCCTATTTCAGACGGCGAAGTCCAGGAGTTGGAAGAATAATAGATTGCAGGATACATATCTGGAATGGCTTCATTTATAGGCCAATTCTTTGTATGCTTCTATTCATTTGTTAGATAATTAATAATTTTGGAGGGAGCTTGATGTTCCTTTTGCATCTTCCATTTGAAAGTCAGAAGAAGCAAGAAAATATTCTTTCCATTTGGCCCAATTTTGCATTATAACCAACCTTCTTTTACTAATACCATTTTTAGTGCTTTGTAGTCTACTCTAATAAGGAATCTCTAGTTTGTGACATTACTTTCCTAAGTTCATCCTAGCTAAATATTAGAATGTCAACTTGAGCATATTGGTTAAGCCTCTAAGGCATTTATTATTGAAAATATCAAAAGGTTCCGATCTTCACCCACACATATAGTTGACCTGAAGAAAATATTATTCCTCCACATTCTAAATTCCCAATGTCGTTTCATTTGTTTTGACATGGAAATGTTTGGACTAAGGATTTTTATTTAGTAACTATGATAACTATGGTGAGATTCATAGCCTTTGACATAGAAGCTCACAGGTTTGAAAGATGTTGCAAATGAAATCTAAAATATAGTTGAAATAATCCAAAAGCCCTTTGTAATTAAAATTTATTAGTAGTAAGATTCCAATTTAACCCAATTTTACACCCAAATTTTATAAGCTCTGACCAGCTATTTACTTTTCTTTTTGGCGAAAATGGTAGGCAATGAAACTGGTGGAAAGAACAACCAAACATAAGGAAACAGGTTAGATGAAGATTGGGAAGTAACAATGTGAGCGACTACGGGTTCAATCAATAGTGGCTACTTACTTAGAAATTAATTTCCTACGAGTTTTTTTGACATCCAAATATTGTAGGATTAGGCAGTATAGCCTGTGACATTAGTTGAGGTGCACGAAAACTGGCCCGAACAGTCACATATATCAAAAACAAAATAAAAAAGAAAGTGAGCGACCACAAAAACCCGTCGTTCCTCCAATTACCAATTTAATATTTGCCACCACAAAACAAGTACACCCATGTGTAGTCACCCGAATCCAAGCACATGCATGTCTCTACGATCCTCTAGGCCACGTCGTTGATCTCGCTTGTCAAGCATGTCAAAATAAATGTATAAGCTTAGCTACTAAAATTTATAGTAATAATAGTAAGTCCAACCTAATGAGGCTAGAGTTTAAGCATGTATTTCCAAGTTTTTGTGAATGGTTAATTATTGTTTTATGTTGTAGAATCTCAACAAATGAAAGAGTTTTTTTTGTTCTAATTTGAAAGAACATAATCAAAAAAATTTAGAAAAATCACGTACAAATAGTCAACAAGTTCGGGATTCATGTATGCACTTTGACTTAATCATCAGTTTACTAAACCTGATTTCCTCTTGGTTATCCACACATAATTCTTAATCAAGAATCTACTTAACTAAACTTAGCTAAATTCTATAATCGAAGATGTCTCAGATGACTCCTAAACTAACAAACGCGTTAGGCATTGTTGGCTGAGAAATTTTGGCGAACCGTAGAATGCCACGTCATTATTCCAAATTTAATGACGAAATTAAATTTAAAATTAAATTAGGGCCAAAAGTTGGTTTACATCGAATTTTGGTCAAAATTAAACCAGATCCAAGTTTTTTTAGTGAACCGAACCAAAAAGTTCAAATTCAAAGGGGCCAAACCCATCAAAGCCCAAGCCCATGGTCTATAGAGACTCTACAAATAGAGAAACTCTTCTTCATTTGAAAGGGGCAGAGATGTGAAGCTCCAGAGAGAATTCCACCAAATTGAAGACTCTCCAAATCTCGAAGGATCAAACACCTTTTGAAGTCCAAAACCACATTGAAGATCAAGAAATTTCATAAAACCGGCAAGCAAACACGAAGAACACACATCATGTTCTTGCATCATTCAAACAAATCAACAAGATAATGGCTGATTAAAGATCAACAAGTCAATAACCGATCAGAGATCAACAAGTCTGAGACCGAACATCAAAGAAGATCAATAAGTCAACGACCGATCCAAAGATCAACAAGTCAAAGACTCATCAACATAGAAGATCAACAAGTCAACAACCGATCAACATAGAAGATCAACAAGTCAAAGACCGATCAACATAGAAGATCAACAAGTCAACGACCGATCATTATAGAAGATCCACCAGTCAAAGACCAATCCAAAGATCAACAAGTCAAAGACCGATCATCAAAGAGGATCTATAAGTCACCGACCGACCAAATATCAACAAGTCAGAGACCAATCATCAAAAAAGATCAACAAGTCAATGACCAATCAAAGATCAACAAGTCAAAGACCGATCCAACTTCAACAAATTCCACCTCGAGAATAAATTATAAAGCCCTCAAGATATTTGTATATGAGAGAGAAAGAATCAGAGGAATAAATTAGAGATTGTACTCCACATCGCACATATTCAAATCAATATACAAATACAAATTCTTAATTTACACGTGTCTCGATCCTATATATTTGTTGAAATCTCGTGTGAACAAATTGGCACGTCCAGTGGGACATTTCTACCTCACATCTCATTCTCTCACATAAATCAATCAACCATGTCCAGAAAAGCTGCACCAAAGACTACTGCTTAAGAATTTTCAATCACAGTAAGAGACGATGCATCAATAGATAGTCGCTCCATGTAAAGACCCGACCCGGAACTAGAGTCTCAACCATAATAAAACTCAGGTTGTAACTCTAAAATTCACAACAGTGCATGCACAATTTAAGAAAAAACAATATTTAGGACTCCGAATCAACAAACTTGTCCCATGATCGCCTCAGCACCAATCAACCACCTCGATGTAACACATGGGTACCTGCGAACAAGTCACAGAAGAAAAGAAGGGGTGAGTTCATAAACTCAGTAAGGGTCCCTCCTAACAATTAAACAACTTTTGGATACGAGATCTCAAATAACGAACAAGTAACATTGGGCGCTAGACCCCTCTTAACAAATGGGCAAACCCCTTTAAGTAATTTGGGCGAACCCCCTCTAAATAGTTTGGGCGAACCCCCGCTAAGTACTTTGGGTGAACCCCTTGTTAGTAATTTGGGCGAACCCCCTCTAAGTAATATGGGCGAACCCCCTCTAAGTAATATGGGCGAACCCCTCAGATAAATGGGCGAACCCCTCAAGCATAATATTTGAGCGTACCCCTCATAACAATTTCATTATTAACAGTACGCTAAATCATAAGCAATTAATTATTTGTGGCTATCGACATACGATGAAACCACCCAACAAAATACACCACATTTTATAGCTAGCAAGTCATGGCATACAAATAGATAGCGTAAACCGGTTCGAAATTCACCCTTACCTTGGTTGAAAACAACTCCACAACCTCGAACCTAGGCTGCCCTTCCCAATACTCGACTTCCGAATCCTAAAACATGATTCTATGTTAGAAACACCTCAAATCGCCACAAAAAATATCAACCCAAACATGATAAATACCCACTGGCCGGAAATCGATCAGCCCGAACAACACAAAACGGAGGCAATGGTTACAATCACAACCTGGTTGATAGTCTCGGGTCAGAAAACAAATCGATTTCCTTCTCCAATTGAAAAAGCAAAGAAAAACAGAGTTGGGATTTTAAAATTCATACCCAAATCAAATAATAAATCAACACCACAGATCGATCACTGGCACGAACGGCGGCGTGCGGGCAACGACGATGTTCGGACTACGGCTACGGCGACGACGACGTGGAGGTGCAGATCTGCGATGCTGGTTCGGCTCAGCTCGCTGCGCGAAAGGCGGCGATGCGGTGTCACCGTGTGGGTCGACAGCGGCGGTGTGGAGTTGTGGTGGCGTCGCAGGCGGAATGGAGAGGGAAGGGGTGGGTTTTGCATCTGTACAGGCGTGAAGAAGAGAGAGGAAGAGAAAAAGAAAAAGAAAAAGAAAAAGAAAAAAAAAGAAAAAGAAAAATAATAATAACATATTATTATTTTTCTCTTTATTTTTTTCTTTTTTTTTCTCAAAATTCTCACTCGTTCCCTTTTCTTTCAAGACTTGGCCTCTTTGACTAGGCAATTTTGGGCTTGGTAATTAGGTCATTTAATTGTAATTAATTGCCCAAACAAACTACCAAAATTTATTTAAAAAAAAAAAATAAGACTTAATTATTTGTTTTAAATTAACTAAATAAGTAAATAATCATAATAACAAGTAAACACGAGCTCACCTACACGGAGCTAAAAGCTGGGGCGTTACACTCCAAGTACCTTGAGATAAAGAAACCTCGAATAACATCAACAAACAAAATTACAAAACGACGAGTTTTTGAAGCGCCAAGCAATAACGTCGACAGATTTCTTTCCATGCCAAAAGAGGAAGAAGATTTTACAAGTTCATATTGCATCAACGTCAAAGAAGTTGATGATACAAAAGAGATCAAGCAAATGCCTTTTGTCTTCAATCGCATCAAGCCTTCAATTTTTTGACATTCGACTTTCCAAGGAAAAGTGTCTCCACATCAAAGAGGGAAAAAAAAATCCTCAGCTTTAATTGAGACGCGATCATTGACCTTTCAAAGATTAAGAGAACCAACAAAGAGAAGGGAAAATACAAGTCCAACTATAATTGTAACCAAGTCGTCAGTTTCTCAAATATTGAGAGTGACTACGATAAAAGACAAGGGGCATACCAAGTCAGTTTTTGACCGACTCTTTTATGAAAGCTCAATAGAAACTTCAAAAGATAAAATTTCAAGAAAAACAAGAAGTCAAGAAGACATTCTTAGAAATGTTCCAACAAGAATGAGAAAAAAGATTTTTGTTACCATTGAAACAGAAGGCTCATTTAGAGTAAAATGTCGAGATGTTGTTATCACCAACCCGCTAGATGAAGTCGTTTATCAAAAGAAAACTGAGTTTTCATGTCAGCATGCCATTACCATCAAAATGAAAATATCAAAGTGTTCAATGAAGGTATTAATGAAGCATCTTTATCACTTGAAGCATGTGGAAAGCATAAGATAGTTGATGAAAATGGACCCAAAATTGGTTCGATCAATGAAAAAATCTTAAATAAATATTTTTCTTAAATATGTAATACTCCTTGGCGTATGAGTATAAATTACAGGCTGCTCCTCAACATATGAGTATAAACTGCAAGCTACTTGAACTACATTATGACTTGATCTCTTCCTTATAAAAGGGTACGTAGGCAGCTTAATACAAAATTTTAAGTTTAGTCTCATTTTCTAAAAAATATATATATTTTCCCATTTAACAAGACATTTCAAGTTCAAACTTGACATCACCACATGCTTCAAAATTGAGGTCGTTGTCTATCTCTCTAAGTTCGATGTTGTCGCCACTCTCTCTAAATTCGAGGTCATCGTCACTCTCTCTATGTTAGAGGTTGTCGCTGCTTGACCTCTCCAAGTTTGAGGTTGTCGCCACTCTCTCTAAGTTCGAGGTTGTCGCTGCTTGATCTCTCTAAGTTCGAGGTCGTCGCCACTCTCTCTAAGTCTGAGGTTGTCGCTGCTTGACCTCTCCAATTTCGAGGTATCGCCACTCTCTCTAAGTTCGAGATTTTCGCTGCTCGATCTCTTCAAGTCTACGGTCATCATTGATCTCTCTAAGTTCGAGGTTGTCGCTGTTTGATCTCTCCAAGTTCAAGGTTGCCGCCAATCTCTTAAGTTCAAGGCTTTCGCTGCTCGATCTCTTCAAGTCTAAGGTCATCAATGATCTTTCTAAGTTCGAGGTCGTCGTTGCTTTATCTCTCAAAGTTCATGGTTGTCGATGCTCTCTCAAGTTCAAGATCATTGTCGCACTCTCTAAGTTAGAGGTAGTCGGTATTTTCACCAAGTTTAAGGTCGATTCTACTCTCTCCAAGTTTGAGGTCATCGTTGTTATCTCCAAGTCCAAGATCGTAGATGCTCTTCCAAAGTTCGTGGTTGTTGATGTTCTCTTCAAATTTGAGGTCGTCACTGCTTTCTCCTAAAGTTAAAGGTTGTCAACACTCTCCTAAAGTTCGTAGTTGTTGATGCTCTCCCTAAGTTTGAGGATATTGGCACTTTCTCCAAAATCGAGGTTGTCACCGCTCTCATCAAATTCAAGGTTGTCGCCGCTCCCTCAAAGTTCAAGGTCATCGACGCCTAAAGTTTGTGGTTGTCGATGCTCTCCCAAATTTGACGTCGTCGCTCTCTCCAAAATCAAGGTTGTCTTTGCTTTTCCCAAGAAAAGTCATTGTTGCTCATATAAAATTTGAGGTTGTTGTCGGCTCTATCCAAGTTTAAGATCCCCAATCTTTCTTCAAATTGAGATCGTCCCCGCTCTCTCAAATTTCGACATCGTTGCGCTTCATCTTCAAGTTCTGAGGATGTTGCGCTTCGTCTTCAAGTTCTGACAGATGGCGACATGTCTTCCCCTTCATGTTCTCACGTCATTGATTCATCTTCAAGTTCTGATGTTGTCGCTCCGTCTTCAAATTCTGACGATGCTCTGCTTCATCTTCAAAGTTCAGACAGTGGTGTGATTCGTCTTCATGTTTTGGCGGTATTGGCTTCGTCTTCAAATTCCGACGATGCTCCGCTTTATCTTCAAAGTTCGGACAGTGTTACATTTGTTCTTCATGTTTTGGCGGTATTGTGCTTCGTCATAAAGTTTGGACGGTGTTGCACTTTGTTTTCAAATTCTAACATTCTGACGAATGACATGACTTCAAGAGTGACATCGATGTAAATGTCTGGTGACCATCACTGTGTATACCAAGCCACCCCATCAGCGATGGAGCACTTAGAGTTACAGGAATGTCGTGTCACTGTAAGGGAAGATGACCACCACTGCAGGCAGAGAGTAAGAGTGACATCACTCTAAAGGTCTGGTGACCATCGCTGTGTATACCAAGCCACCTCATCAGCGATGAAGCACTTAGAGTTGCAATAGTCAATGCTTATTTAATTTTCTTTGAAGAAATTGATAGCCAATTTGTTTATTCAGTAAGCATCAAGTTGCTAAAGTTCTTAAATTTAAAGAATGCTATTGGTGCATTTATAGACTGTTATGGATGTGAATTACAATTGATTTAATTCCAATTGGTGCAGTAACTTCTTTTTCTATATTATTTTTCAATGGGTACTATAGGCTTTGCTATGAGCAGTTTAGGTTTCAGTAGTTCACATGATATTGAGAAGATAGATAGAGCAAGTGTACCAACTCTTACGGATTATCAATGGACACAAGTTATGGATGCAATTAAGAGTGAACAACCCTCGAACTCCTCAATTGAAGTTGTGTGCGATTCGAATAATTTTAGTGAATGGATTATTGATACTGGTGCATCAAATCACATGTCTGGTAATATTTTGTTGTTTTCTGATCTATTTGAAATATCTTCACCTGTTGGGTTGCCTAATGGAAAAA
>JBBMEF010054375.1:0-12363 GCA_037832685.1 Sicyos baderoa
TATAAATAAATACTTATCACTTACTACACTCTCGACTACGTATACTTGCGTAATGCTGCGATTACGAATTGAGGGATCTTAATCAATAAGATTTCATCATTCTAATATTCAATCATTTACCACTATACCACATCGTGACCTGTAGTCAGAGGTGATGCATAGTTGAGTTGTGCCTGCCCTTGTTTGTTTCTCGTGGCAGGAGTCGTAATGTAGTTGTTGGTGTTGGTAAATTCTTTACCTTTCAAAAGGGTTCGAGTTTTGTACTTGGGTAGTAGTTGTGTTCGGCCAAGTTGTTTTAGGCAAGTTTCATTGCTTCTGTGGTATGATGAGTTTGAGCCTTAAAGGAGGAAATTCTTCTGGTGAAGAATTTAAAGTGGAAGTTGTCTTGTTGGTTCACCTTGGGTTGCGTGTGAGCGACCTGGTCTTTCGCAGGTTTTGCTTCTGGTTGCGTCCTAAGGTAACATTTTGTGTTTGAGTTGTAAACCAAGGGTGAGTTGCTTGGCAGAGAGTTGTTGATCAGCGTGCGGTTTGCCCTTGAGTTTCGTGACTCTCGAGGATGTTGTGCTGAGCAGTAAGTGGCCGTTTTTGGTTTTCGCTTTATCGCCTTGGGGGAGTAATGTTTGGTGCCGGTTCCCCATGTTTTTTGGAGGTGGTGTATGTGTTGTTTCAGTTGTGCTTTTCTATTCAGAGAACCGTTTTAAGGGATTTTGTGGCGCTCCGTCTTTGGTTGTGGATGTGAGTTTTGTTATTGGTAGAACCGTGTGTAGAGTTAATTTGTTGTTGATCAGCAGAGTACTCCCGAGTTGAGTAAACTATTCAAATGAGTTTTTCCAGTTGGAGGCATCATTTGGTTGAAGCACTAGATATTTGTTGAGACCTACATAAGGTGTTAAGTTGTGTCAGAACTTTAAGCGGTCGCTCTAGTGGAGCTTAAGGAAAATAGTTGGTTTGGTTCGTTAGTCGGTGTCTCGCTTGTCAGCAAGTAAAGGCTCCTAGACAGAAACCACTAAGTGAGGTGAAGACACTGAGCGAGCCTCAGTGGAAGCAGGAAGAGTTGTGCTTTAGGTTGTATCTCTGGGTTTCCGAGGACACCGGGAGGGTTTACTCAGGCTTGGGTGTTGGTTGTTTTGCAGCACTGATTTCACCATTGTCAGATGGTCGGATTGAAAGGGTGTATCAGATCCTCGAGTTTTCTTTGCGTGCTTGGATGAGTAGTTGTTCCGGACAGTTGGGATCCATTCATGTTTTGTTGAGTTCGCTTGTAGCAATAGCAGTTTCAATCAGCCGGTTAGTTGGTAAGGTTTGAGGGTTTTTGATTTGTAAGCCTTGCAGTTCTCCAGTTTTATAGGAAGAGGTTGGCATTAGGCAGGTTGAGGTCTCGAGTTGCTACGGTTGGCTAGCGATGCAGTTCTAGAGGCTTGAGATCGTTTGTCAATAGCGATGAGTGACGCAAAAGCTACGCCGGTGTCCGGCGTGGAGTTTTGGAGTGTGAAAGTTTTCGGCTCGTGTTTCTTAAGAATGGTACTGTTGTGTTGTGTTTGACGTTCGGTAAGCAAGATAAGCGAGTTTCGGTTTGTGAGCCTTCTAAAAGCTCTTGAGCGAGTTGGGACAGTAGTTTGCTGGTTGGTTCAGTCTCCACCTTTGGCGGCAGCGCACAGTTTTCAGAGGTCGATGTTCCGGTAATTTGTTGCACGACGTTGCTTGATGCGAACTTGAGCCTTTGCAGATAATTAGAATTTGGACTTGAAAGGAAGCCAATCCGTGTTTAGTGTTACGAGAGGCATTGTTGAGAAACCGAGGATCAGTTTGGTTATTGTTCTTTGGAAATTTGGACTATGGTTGAGGATGCGTTAGTCGGTGTGGTTTTAGTCTTAAGGACTTTCGGGGACGAAAGTCATAAAAGGAGGGAATATTGTAACGACCCAGATTTTTGGAACGTCTCTGCAGGTTGGTTTGGCCGTTATTTCAGTTATTCGATCCTTCATTAGAGTTGTTATGGATTTGTATTGTTGGGTACTTTTATCGTCTCGAGTTTTATTTGGGCATTTGTGAATTTTGGTTGGATTGGAAGAACATGAAAGTGAAAGGATTTTTTTTTTTGTTCTATTTATTTAAGTAAATAAAGAGAAAATTAGAAAGTTAATTAATAAGTCAATTTCAAAAGATATTTTAAATTGATTTAAAAGAGTGTTGTTTTAAAAAATGGAAATATATTTAAGGGAAAGGTTTATTTAAATTAAAGAGGAGATGCTGGATTTTTTTATTAAAGAAAAAATAAACAAAACTCATTTTATTTAAAAAAAAAATAAAAGAAAAACTTAAGCTCTCTTTTCCATCTTCATCTCCAACCCACCATAACCCTAGCTGCCGCCTCCAACCTCTGGCCGCCCTTCGCCGTCGTTCACCACAGACTCGCCTCAGATGTCGTCGCGTCTGCGTCCGTTCCAGCCATGCCGAGTCTCGACCCACCTCGTCTCAGCCGCGATTCCTCCACCGTCGAGTGCCGGTCGATGAGGAGCAACAGAGCCGCTTCTTCCCTCTCTGCGCCGTCTTCTTTTGCGGGAGCAGCTGCGCAAACTAGCGCCTTGCGCTCGACCACAGCAGCGTGGCCTCCTCGTCTCGCCTCAACGCCTGCTCTCGAACAGCCCCGCAACGGATGTGTTTCAGATCTGGTTGGGTAAGTTGCTGAGATCGTTCTGTTATGAGATCGTTTGGTTTGGTTCTTCGTCCCTTGCAAGATTGGACATCCATGTTGATTTTGTGTTGTAGGTTTGGGTTGGTTCTTGTGTGGACAGCTGTGTTGCTCTCGAGTGTTGGGGTAAGTTGTTTCTAAAGGTTTAGTGGTATAGCTTTGATTTGGGGATGTTTCTACCATGACAAGTTGTAGGGTTGTTTTGCTAGGTGTTATTCTCGCGTGAACTTGAGGTGTTTTGAAGTTTCGGTTGGTTTAGTTCTTCGCCAAATGTTGGACAGCCGCGTTCGAGAGTTTGAGTAAGGTTCTTAGTTTGATCTCGTGTTTAATTATTGGTTCCTTCGGGTTTTGTTGCTGATTTAGAATGTTGTTGTAGCTTGTGTTCCTCGTTCGATTTGCTTTCCTCGTGCCTCATCGGGTTTGGGCAGCCGTGCTAAGTTTGGTGTTGGGTAAGTTTGTGGGTTGATTTTTGTGGATTAATAGTGTTTGAAAATGTTGTTAAGTTTGGACTTAAATGGTTCTTTTGGTTGTTAATTGTTAGGTCGAAATCTTCTTGTTTGGTTGATCTTTTGGCTACAGCTCGGGCAGCAGCAACTTCTTTGTTTGTGTAACGCCTCGCCGCTTCGTTGTTGGTTACCTGTTAGAGGTTGTTTTGGATAGTTTTATTGTTTATTTATTATCTATAGATTGTTCTGGTTAGGTGATATTTATCTGGGTGATCTGCAGCTCTAGGCGCATTTTATTATCGTTGTTTGTTTGTCTTCCAATCCTGGTAAGGATTCTTACCTGGGGTTGTGTGGACCCTGCAACTTAATTTGTGATCGCATGTTTGCTTGTTTGCAGTAATCTGAAGCGTGTTTAGTGGATAGGTTTCCTTTCTCGAATTCTGTCTGACATGTATGTTTGATTCCTTCTCATGTTAGATGCATGCTAGCTTGTCCTGACCAGCATGTTGATATCTCGTTACTGTTTTTTGTAGTGCCATGATGGGTTGTGTTCATCAGGAAATCTTGTGATGCTAGTATGTTGTGAATGTTGTTCGTAGTTTAGAAATGTTTAGGAGTCTTCATTTAGAGGCGAGAGTGGCATAACGAACCTTGCCCCATTGGCAGGGATGCACGAGAACATACACTCCGTCCTTGATTGCCAGCAAGGTTTAGCTAACCCTGCAAGTGGCATAGCTGAGTGCCGAGGTCTCTCACCACTATGATTCAGTGACACCCTTCTGAGTCTCTTAGGCATGCAGAGCTGGACCGGGGCAGGTCGCCCTAGACCCAGCACCTACCCAGACTTCAGTAGCATGCGGTGTGCGCATGCTCATTATGCGCCGAGTGGAGAGCTCCCTCAGATTTTTGAGAACAGTACACCAACCCTTCTAGAGATGTGTAGTTGAGCTTAAACAGAGAACCAGATATTCTCGAGAGATCCTGAGTTACTTGTTAACTCCAAGGAGTAAGACCACTTGTTGGCTTCGTTTTGGGATTGCTTTGGCAACCCAAAGGTTGGCTTTATGTGTTGACGATGATTGCTTGTATACATTCGTGCTAGATGACCTGTTGAGTTGTATTGTACCCCAGTTTGGGGATTCTTATTGAGTAAACTTGTTTTGCTCACCCTTATTTTGTGGTTTTCCACAGGTAACTTGAGACAATTTCGGTGATGGCTGGAGGGAGCTGATGATGGTTTATGGGGAAGCTTCCGTGTTTTAAACATTTGAAATTATTTGTTGAACTCCGAGTTATAATGACTTTTTATAACTGTTTTCATTGCATGTAGACCAGGCACGGAGCTCGTAGGATGATTTGGATTAATGTCTGGATTATGTTTCTTATTATTAAATGAAATATTTTTTGGAATTTAAATATTTCTGGCCAGGGAACTGTATTGAAATGATTTTGTTGGAACAAGTGGTTTGGAAACAGAGACATGTTCCAATGAGTTGTTTGTTTAAAATGTTTTAGTTCGGTTTTGAATGTTTTTTATTTTTCGCAAATACATGAATCTGGACGTTGACCTATTTTCTTTACCGCTTTAAATTCATGCATTGAGTAAAGACTTAGGTTTAGAACAATTATTTTGGTCGGTTCTTTACAGAAAGTGTGCTTGTTTTTCAAAAAAAAAAAAAAAAAAAAAAATCTCAAGAAAATAGATTTGAAGTCATCTTCAACACTTTCAAGTTTGAATTTTGAAAGATCTTGTGAGATAAGCCTACACACATAAAATCCAATAATGAACATCTGACCCCACCAAGATAGCTAGAAAGAACCTTTCCCACGAGATAAACTTGTAAAACTCTTCAAAAAACTGACCTTTATCCAAAATCTCCTTTTCTGAATGCGACGACAACAACCCACTTGGCATTAACTTACTAAATAACCCAAACAAACGAAAAAAATTGAATAACTATAAGATGAAAGCAAAAAACACATATTACAGAACTCCCCCCACCATGGAGAGAGTGGGTCTCTTGGGCCATACCCATTAGGGGTGAACATGGGTTGGGCTAGGTTGGGTTGAGGTGATTTTCAACCCAACCCAAAAATTCGGGTTGGTCAATTCTCCAACCTAACCCAACCCTTTATTTTTGGGTTGGGTTGGGTTGGGTTATCGGGTTCATAATTTGCAACTAACCTAACATTTAATAAGCTCACCATGATAAGCAATGTACTCAATAAACAATTTATAACGCCTCTTTTTCGATTCCTAGAAATTTAGGACTAATATTAGCATAAGTATACTCTTATTATTAATGCAAAATTCAAGTTTACCTAACTTCAAAACCTTATCGATAGGTTTAGAAAATATTAAAAAATAAAAGTCTAACAATAATAATAAAATAAAATAAATATGTAACATATAATATAAATAATTAAATAACATAATAATTATGTTACAGGTAAAAATATATTTTTTTAAAAACTAAATATGAAATTTGGGTTGGTCGGGTTGGGTTGGCCCAACCCATGAAAATTTCATGATTTTCAAACCAACCCAACCCATTTATGTATTCAACCCAACCCAACTCGACAATTTGGGTTGGGTTGGTTCGGGTTTCTCGGGTTGTCGGGTTAGTGTGCACCCCTAATACTCATCCCTGAAGTGATCCTATCACATATGGATAGCTCGATTTATGAGTTGAACCACAACCGAATTGATGAAGTATCGGTCTGGCGATTCACCGATTAGACAAAAATTGACATTAGGCCTTGGTCCATGAAGCTTGCTGTTGGAATTGGAAGGAAACCTGGGCCCAAACGCATCATTGCAACATTAATAGGGAACGGAGTCATCCCAACGCATAAACCAGCTTCGACGCGAACCACTTGAGCCACCAACTCATATATATATATATACCATATACATATACATGTACATATACCATATACATATACATGTACATATACATATACATACATATATATATATATATATACATCGATTTTGTCGGTTCGGTCTGGCGGTTCACCGATTAGACAAAAATCAACATTTGGCCTTGGTCCATGAAGCTTGCTGCTGGAATTAGAAGGAAGCCTGGGCCCAAACGCGTCATTGCAACATTAATAGGGACGAAGTCATCCCAACGCATAAACCAACTTCAACGCGAACCACTTGAGCCACCAACTCATATATATATACATACACATACACATACACATATACATATACATATACATACACATACACATATACATATACATACACATACACATATACATATACATATACATACACATACATACACATATATATATATATATACAAATTTTCTTACGGTTAATAAAATTGTATCGGTCAGTTCAGTTACATATAACTTTTTCCGAGAAAATTGAAACCGCCCAAAAGTGTTCAATTTTTTACATTTTAAAACAGAATCCAACCGAAAAATTCGGTTTCAACCCGAATTGATGTCAGTTTCAATTGATTTGGGCGGTTTAATCGATTTTTCGATCAGTTTGGTAGGTAGTAAAACCTTCTCACTTTTTCAAGATAAGATTCTTAATCATATGTTATCAAAGATGATTTTATTTTATTTTTTCAATACAACAATATTTGAAGGTGTGATTTGAACATTTAATCTATTTGTTGATATATCGTATATCATAATACATAGGTCGTACATCATACTACTAGAGCTATGCTCATTTAATTTGGCTAAGAAAGTCGATTTTGATTAGCTATAAATTCCATATTATAATAACTATGTTTAAAAAACCTTAGGGGGTGATTGGATTTAGGGGCTGGGAGAGGAGAAAACATAAAATTATCTCAAATCCATGTTTTTTTTTTTTTTTTTTTTTTTTTTTTTTTTTCCCCGACAAACCTCTCTCAACTCCTATTCAACTTCTCCTCACATCTTATCAAACATATTTAATCTTATCAAACTTCAAATCAAACTTTATTACAATAAAAATTAATATAAAATAAAAAATCTTCTCTCTTAACATTAATTCCAAACAAATACTTTGTCCTTCAAATCACTCAATTTGCTCTCCACTTCCTCTTCCTCTTCCTCTCATCTCTACTCCCAAACTCCAAAATTCAATCACCCGAGTGTTTGTTTGTCATATTCAAGGAGAATTTAGATTGAAGATTTACCAACTCCTTCTTGAAAAATTATATTCAAACACATTTTTGTGACTACTCAAAATAACTCCTCATTTTTAATCATTCATTTATAACTACTCAATATAACTTCTCTTTTCCAAACCACTCATTTCTAATCAATCAAAATAATTCATTTTTAACCACTCATTTTTACTCATTATTTTTTAACTATTCAAAATAACTACTAATTTTAAATCCACATCTATTCTTTTTTTACTTTAACTCTTCTACAAAAATTTCATCGAATATTTTATGACAATTCAAAATAACTCATCTATCATAACCACACTTATAAAAAAGTAACTTATCTATCATAACCACACTTATAAAAAAGTACCCTTGCAATCAATATTATATACACCACAATACACAAAAAAACTATAATCTTTGACCAACATAAAATTACAAAATGTGTTTTGCTTCTAAAAAAAAAAACAAAAAATTACAAAACTTTTTTTTTTTTGATCTTATAAAATTACATAACTGTAAGACAAGTCAAAATAAATTATAAATTTAAAGAAGAAAAAAAAAAACAAAAGTTATCTAGAAAAATAGTATTCCAAAAAAAAGAACGCTATCTAGCACACAATTATTTTAGCAAATACGAATCCTTTAGTACCGGAATCTCTGTACAGTTGAAATCAAATCGAACCGAGCCAAATCGGACGAAGTGGCGATCAAGACCAGGCCGCTGCATAAACCGGCCCGAGTCGCTCATCCTGCTCTTCGTCCTCACCAATTTACCGCCGTCTCGAGTTCCCCTAGACTCCCCAATCAAATTCTTCATCTCTCGAACCGAACCCCAGAACGGATCCATCAAAATTTCGTAATTCGCAGAAGAACCCATCAATGGCGTTTCTTTGCAATCCTCGAGCCGTTTCAACGCGCAAACCAACTCGACCGATTCGCCAAAAGTGAGGCAGCTGAGCCGCTCGCGAAACTCAGTAACTCGGATCGAAATCTCCTTCGTAGCCGACAAGCAATCGTCGCCGACAAAGTCGCAGATCTTATCCACCAATCTGTTCCCATTCAGATGCAAACAGCCAGGCTTCTTCGCAGCCTCCTCGATCAAACCCACCAAGGATTCCGTCTCTTTCAGCAAATCGGAGTTCAAAATCCCCGAAATCTGCTCTGTTTTTCTCCCCATCTCGGTGGAAGAACCGACAAAAAAACCCAAAATCCGCGAAATCGACAGAACAGTTTCGATGTAGCGGGCGTACCATCGAACCCAGGAAGAAAGCTCCCAAGAAACGGGGTCGGAACCGTCGCGAAAATCGGAGAGTTTAAGGTAATTCCGGCCGCCGGTAAAGGGGAAAACAGAGAGCTGGTCTTGTAAGATGAAGCCGCCGTTCTTGACGATGTGGTGGACGGCGATTAAGCACTTGAGGGCCACGGCGGAGTCTTGGGTGCTCTGGAGGCGGTCCATGAGGACTTCGACGGCGGCGGCGGCGGTGGCGCGTGAGGCCTTGCTGAGGGAGAGAAGGGTGGAGAGGTGCTTCTCGCTCGGCGGCGCGTGGGGGTTGTGGGTGGTGGCGCGTAGGAGGGAGAGCTGGAAGGAAAGAATGTTGGGCTTGGCCAGAAGGGCGGCTTTGCTTTGAGACGCTTTGTCTTTGATGAGTCCAATTAAGGAGCTGAGTTTCGTTGTGCGCACCATTGAACATTCAGAGATGAGACTTAGAATTGGAGTTGAAAAATTGAAAATTCAGAGAGACATTAATATTTGGTTATTACTTATTCAATAGCTGCCTTGTTTGGTTCTTCATAATTGCTTTGTCCTTTTATCTCTTTCTTTTTTACTTTTCTTGTCTGTTCTCCAAAGGTCAAACACTCAAGCCATCATCTGTGGACTCGTAATACAAAATATCAACTGTCAACATAAGTTATTAAAATAGATCTATCACGGTATGAAAATACCACTTTTATTTGCAATGTCAAATTAAACATAACTCAAATTAAAATTTCATGCATAAAAAATAATTTTTAATTTTGATTAAAAATATGAAAATGTGTTGCACATAGCCAATTTATAGCATTCTATTTTAGTTATAATAATTTTTAAAAACAATCCGATTAATTTAATTAATATTTTTTTGATATATTTGATTTTTATAAAAAAATTGATATCCATACAAAAAGAATTAAATAATAGTTTATAACAAAGTATCAAATATGAAGTTTTAGAGAAAAAAAAATATAAAATATGGAAGGTTATAATTTTTTTTCTTCAATTAATACCTAAAATAGTAATGGAAAATTGTAGTAACTAGACCACATTAGAAATTCATATTTTTTCCTTACTATGATTTTGTCCTTCCACACATTTAATTTTTAATTTTCAAATTTAAACTGTCAGTTTTTATATCTTTCATCATTTTAAAACATACCATATTTAAATGTCAACCATTTTAATGTAGATAAATTTTATTTTCTTTTTTCATTTGTCTCTCATCATTATTTCTTTTCATTTTTTCGTTTTAGTTGTCTTCTTCTATTCTTCATTTTGTCATTTTCGATTCTTCATTTCAATCCTTTCTCTCTTTTCACATTTTGACCATCACGTAAATTGTCGTCGGCCACTCATCTTCGATTGCTAAAACAATAAAATCTATTAATTCCTTAATTACTCTCCTAAATTGACAATTCATTAATTTCTTAATTATCTACCCACTTATTTCTAAATTACACAATTTATTCCAAATATAATAAATTATATTTGAGTTTATTTCAACAATGTTCATGGCATCGATTTCTTCTCCATCTTTCAATCCCAACAAAATCCGCAAACAGGGGCATGAAAAATCGAACCAAAACCAAGAATTAAAAAAAGGGTTTTGTCAACAGTTTGGGTTCAACAGAAATGCAAAAAACTTCTTATCCAAACCTTGTCGTTCACAATACTTATTCATAAGTTTCATCAATTTGAGGTTTTGGGTTTCTATTATTAGGTTATTGAAAGTGAATTAGTTGAAGAGAAACAAAAGATTTTAATGTTTAGAAGATAAAAAGTTAACATACTTATTTATCTAATAATATGAAGAGTTGGAAATTTGTCTTTTGAGTTTCCATTGTAATTCTTATTTTAAAAAAATGAAATACTTGTAAGCATCATTATTACACATCATCAATTTATTAAATTTTAAAATTAACTTGGTCATCATCCTCGTCAACATTTTGTTATCTCACTAACGCTTCCGTTATCTCGAAAACTAAAACTGAATATTATTGAAATGTTGAAGGTAAAAGTATTCAATTTTAAAACATAGAGACCAAATTGAAGCTACCACAAAAAAATAAGGACTAAAAAAATAGTTTCCCTTTATTTTATTTCGAGCATTCCTTCTATTTTTCCTTTCAAATAACTAAAGATGGGATTCTCTTACATGTTCTCTTTTAATAAAAATAAAACAAAAACCCTTTATTTTATTCTATTTCTTTTACAATTAAAAATAAATTACTTTTCCACAAATGTCACAAAATTCCTAAAATTTATAAATCAACTTAATTCAAATAATATTTTCAAAAGGGTCTTTTGAGTGTAAAATTACCAAATTATCCTTAAAGTTCAAAACTAAACAATACTTGCACCAAAAATCTTGGGAAAGTAATAAATGTACCTAGAGGGTTCCTTTGAAATTTTGGGTCGTTACACTCGTATGAACACTCCTTGTATTCGTTCTCATTGAAATATGTATCAATGCAAGTATTCATCGCTTGCGGTGCTTGCTTCAACCCGTAAAGCGTTTTCTTCAATTTTAGCACTTTCTTCTCTTCTCAAACTTTCATATATTCAGATGGTTGCTTATTGTACACTTTCTCTTCAAGCACACCATTCAAGAATGTCGTCTTGACATCTATATGAAATATTACCCATTTGAATTGAGCCGCTTGAGAAATGAGCAATCAGATTGTCTTTTTTTCTCGCAATAGGAGCAAAAACTTCATCATTGTCGATTCTCTCTAAAGAGAAGGGGCCCGCATGATCCCCGCTGATTTTACCCTATCTACACCTAGAGCCAATCCCCTTTCAACCCGGCCAAAATATGAACCCAAAGGGCCCGACGCGCTTACTCAGTGAATAAATAAGTAAATGAGAGAAAGCAACTCGACAGAGCTTGTATCCCTTCACAACAAGCCTTGCCTTGTAGCGCTTTATCTCGCCTTGAGCATTCATCTTCTTCTTGAACACCCACTTCACACCAATTGGATGACTTGCATTCGACAATTCTGTCAACTTCTATATATCATTGTGCTCAATCGCATTAGTCTCGTCATCCATTGCGGTTTGCCACTTCTTATCTCGCACTACTTCTTCATAGTTTATACTTTCTGAATCTGCCAAAAGTAGAGATGTTCATTTTCCCAGCGGGGATCCGCCCCTAACGGGGCAAGGAATCCCCGTTTAGGCGGGGAACAGGGTCAGGGATGGGGAAAAAAAATTCTCCGTAGGCTAAACGGTGCTGGGGACGGGGAATGTATTCCCCATCCCCGTTTTCCTGATCCCCGCCCCGTTTATAATTTTTTTTTTATTATTCTCATTTTACTCCTTTAGTTTTTGAATAAAAAAAAAACTTGTTGGAAAAATTTGATAGATATTATTAACAAAGAACTTTAATTTGTTATATTAGCTTGCCTTTGTGTACAATTTATCTGTTATATTAGCTTGCTCATGTGTACAACTTATTCATTGTTGCATACTGGAGTTTTCTATTCATAAATATAACATCAGAGAATTCTCAACCATGTTTGAAAATTTTGTAAGAAAAATGAATTATTTGAAATTATTATTTTAAAAAGTATAAAAATGAAAAAAAAAAAAAAAAAGTGAATGGGGAAAAAATTCCCGCAGGGAACCTGATCCCCGCAAATAAAATGGAGAATTTTGCGGGGACGGGTGATAACTCGCGGATGCGAGTGGATTTATGACCGCGAATAGAATAAATACTTAGTCAAATACATAGAAAAGCTTGTTAAAGTTCGCTCAAACCAGATATTTCTGCGAATATCCTTTACTTATAGTTTTCTGAGTAAGAAAGGATTAATTCTACAAAAATAGGATTATTTAACAT
>JBBMEF010054386.1:0-12361 GCA_037832685.1 Sicyos baderoa
TTTATATCTTTCACCATTCTTGCAACATTTGAATTTTTAGCGTTCGAAGTCTACTCTTATCTAGTTTTAAAATCTGGCTTAGATTTTGAAAGCATTTTTTTTTTTTTTTTTTTATAGGAAACGAAAACTTTCATTGATGTATGAAAAGTTACAAAAGATTACAATAATAGTAAAACATTTACAAAAAACTTTTCCAATGAAATAAAAGAGTACTAAAGCTATAATCCTTAAAAGGATGAACATTGTAGGATTTAGCTTAAAAAATAGAATAAACTAAATAGGGATAAGTGATCACTATAAATTGAACTCGAAGGTGTTTGTTTGGCATATTAAAGTAGGATTTAGCTTAAAGAATTATATTGGGAAGTTATATTGAGTAGTTAAAAATTGAGAGTTATAGCCAAAAACTCATTTGGATGTAGTTTTTAGATAAAGAAGTAAAAACCTTGTTTGAATGTAGATTTAAAATGAGTAGTTATTTTTAGTAGTTAAAAAATAAATGTTTAAAAATAAGGGGTTCAAAATGAGTTATTTTGATTGATTTGAAATGGATGACTAAAAATGAGTGGTTAGAAATGATTGAGTAGTTATAAATGAATGGTTAGAAATGAGAGTCATTTTTTAATGAAAAAAATGAGAAGTAGTTAGTAAAATCTCGTTTAATGTAAGTTTTCGAAGAGTAGTCAATAAATCTAAAACTAAAACCTAAATCCTACTTAAATATGCAAAACAAACAGCCCCATAACATATTAAAGCCATTTTGATGAAGCTATAGATTTAGAATATAATTCATGAAACCATTCAATATTAAACAAACCTGGATGTAAAGTGGATGGTTGAAAAGCTTCAAATGCTTAAGAACCAGAAGCCAATCAGCTCTTTTAGGTTTCATAATCCTCACCCAAGCCGCCAACAAATCGGCTAAATCGCCATTCCGAGGCGAAAAACAGATAATCTGCTTCATCAGAGCCTTGCATCTTTTACTCATCTTAGGCGGAAGCCGAGAAATGAGCTGCTTCTGAACTTCAGTAATGTCGGACCCCACCTCCACCCACCGAAACCTAGGTTTCTCAATTTCATGAACTCGGTCAACAATGGCGGCAACAACAGCCAAACACCTTCGGCGGGAGCTTACAACTCTGAGTGTTTGGCCGATTGAACCTTTTCTTGCTGAAGTTCCATTGATTGGTGGCTGTTTGGGATGGAATCGGTGGAGAATGTTGCAGGTGGAGGTTTCCATGACGAAGAAGAAACAACAATGGCGTTCTTGAGCAAAATCGAAGGTCTCTGCAACAAACGGGAATTGGAAAGTTGGAGATAGGTTAGAGATGAAGAGAGAATGGGATTGAATCTGGGCTTTGCAGAACATGGCCCAACTGTTTTGTTATCGGAGCCCAAACAATTGCCCGTTGATTTTGTTGTTCGGTGTTAATCCATTTTAATCGTCACGAATTCGGGTTTTAAGTGAATTTTGGGTCTTATATTATTTGAAAGCAATTATCCTCTTTGTTTAGGGTTTACTGGTCCCTCGATTAACAATGAGTGCCATTAAAGTTTTATAATGATTATCACTCAGTCGGTTGCAACTCATTCGATCTTCGTTCCTTCAATTCATTTTATTTCTCTGTTTGGTTGTGAATTAATTAGCAAACCCATAAAATTAAATAAAGTATAAATTAAATGGGCAATGAAATTTCAACTTTATGAAATGCATAATGGCAAAAGAATTTCAGTTTAGCTCGAGACAATCAATGAGACTTTTATCTACTCAATAAATCAAAGATTATCGATTGTACATATTTTATATATATGTAATTACTTAACAAAAGAGTGCTATTGATGTTACTTTTTTGTTATACTGGTAAAATAACCTAAATCAAAATAAAAAATATATATTATTTTTCCCGAAAAAACATTAATTTTAAAATTTGAGTCTGAAATCGAAGATAACAAAATTAAAAGAGGAATGATAAAAACAACAAAATATTTAAATAAATTACTATTTATTTATCCGTTTAATAATGCATGAGTAATTGTACTAAAATAAAATAAAATAATGCATGAGTAACAATTAACGACGCAAATTTCCTTCCCCGAAACCATATCCGCGGACCAGAACAGTAAAAAATACGCAATTAAATACTTATTCCCAAAAGCCCCAAGCTTTATTTCAATACTCATAAGGTCTCTTCATAAATCAAAAGGGTATATTAGTCATTTCCTATAAAATTAAACTTAAAATTCTAATTCACAGAAAAGAAAAGACCGCTCGATCTAAATCTCAACCCAGCTTCTCCCATTTCCACGATCTACTCTCTCATGGCCGGCGGCCTCACCGGCGGCGATTCCGATCTACTCCGACGAGCTCAAATTCCGTCATTGCCGGAGCAGGACAAATCCCGGTGACCGGAGATTTGAAGCCGAAAGAAAAACCCTAAGAATTGTTCATTTCTTGCTAGATCGATCTTACAAACTCGGTGGGAATGGCTTCTTCGGAAGCTGGTTCCCGTCTGAGCCAGGTGATATCTCCAGCTCTTGAGAAGATCATCAAGAACGCATCGTGGCGGAAGCACTCGAAACTCGCACACGAATGCAAATCTGTGATTGAACGCCTCGCGTCGCCCTCTTCGAAATCTTCTTCTCCATCTTCTCCGGCGTCTCCTATCGATTCCGACGCGGAAGGCGCTCTTCCTGGACCGCTCAACGGCGGAGGTGCCGATGAGTATTCGCTCGCGGAATCCGAGTCCATTCTTAGCCCTCTCATCAATGCTTCATCCTCCGGAGTTCTTAAGATTGCTGATCCAGCAGTTGATTGCATTCAGAAGCTGATCGCGTATGGTTATTTGCGCGGCGAGGCTGATCCGGGCAGTGGCGCTGAGGGGAAACTGCTTGCGAAGGTGATCGAATCGGTTTGTAAATGTCACGATTTAGGTGACGATGCTATTGAGCTTTTGGTGCTCAAGGCTCTATTATCAGCTGTCACTTCGATATCGTTACGAATTCATGGGGATTGTTTGCTTCAGATTGTTAAGACTTGTTACGATATCTACTTGGATAGTAAGAATGAGGTTAATCAAACTACAGCAAAAGCCTCACTGATTCAAATGCTAGTGATCGTGTTTCGGAGAATGGAGGCGGATTCGTCTACAGTTCCTATTCAGCCAATTGTTGTTGCGGAATTGATGGAACGGGTTGAGAAAGGCGATGTAGACGGGTCGATGACGCAGTTCGTGCAAGGGTTTATCACGAAAATTATGCAGGACATTGACGGGGTTTTTAATCCGACCATGCCAGGTAATGTTTCAGTAGGTGTTCACGATGGTGCATTCGAGACTACTACGGTAGAAACAACGAATCCTGCCGATTTGCTTGATTCAACTGACAAGGATATGTTGGACGCGAAGTATTGGGAGATTAGCATGTACAAAACGGCATTGGAGGGAAGGAAAGGGGAGTTGGCAGATGGGGAGGGTGACAGAGATGATGATTTGGAAGTTCAGATTGGTAACAAGCTGAGGAGGGATGCATTCTTAGTGTTTAGAGCTCTTTGTAAGCTATCCATGAAGACGCCACCGAAAGAGGCAATGGCAGATCCGAAGTCGATGAAGGGGAAGATTGTCGCATTGGAATTGTTGAAAATTTTGCTCGAAAATGCTGGTGCTGTTTTTAGAACGAGTGAGAGGTATTCTGTATTCAGTAGCATTATATCATTCTTATAATATATTATATATATATAAATATATATTTTACATAGGAAACAAAGTCTGTCATTTATATATGAAATGTTACAAAATGTCATGTCAATAGTTACAAAAAGCTTCTCCAATTAGAAAGAAGAGTAGAAAAACTTTAATCTTTTAATGGAGGGAATAGGGATAGTGTGTGTCCATAATCGAGCAAGGAAGGTGACATTCAATAAATGTCCATAGGTTGTCGTTGTTGTTGATCCGTGAAAATATATCATTCCTATAGCTGGAACCTGCATTTATCTATCAATTTGAATCTGCAGTTGCAGTTACTTCTGGTTCACTAAATCATGATTGGTCGTATATGTAATTTTACTCCATAAGTAACAAATATGCTATTTAGAGAAGGTCTTGTTGACATGTAGTGAATGGATATTGGGCTTTGAAAGATTTACTAATTTATTGTTAGTCTTGAAGAGACTGGTTATGGGAAGGGCATCCTCGTTGATTGGTCTGCAATGTTGTATCCTTTGTAAGGGAGCAATAGAGACGTGGATAATCTTTTAAACTTTGGCGAGAGTTTTCAATTCTATGTTCGAGTAAAAGGGTCTTTAGTGAGAGAGAAACAGAGAGATAGATGGAGTACTGGACGGTCTAGAGGGGAAGTTTGGTCCCTTTATAAATCTCGCACCTCTCTCTTGGCTTTGTTTGTAAGGAATTTTGTAATTATCTATTGGTTTCACGTTGCTTGACTGAAGCCATTTTTCTTATTTCGGCTATTTTTAGAGTTATCGATTGCTTCATTTTTGCTCGATGAAAGCTTGGTTTTATAAGATAATTGGAAGAGAAACAAGTGGAAAGATACCACCAACACGTATTTACTCATTTCCTTGCTCCAATTAGTCCGCTTCTCTCCCAATAATGGCTTCTTGTAATTGAACTCTTGAGCTTTGTGGTATGTTTTGCTCGTTTGTGGTTTGTCTAAGAAGTAAGGTGGGCCTGGCCATGAGTAAAATGCAAGGTTTTAGAAGAAATTTTCCAATTGTACTTGGTTCCTTTGTGTGAAAGTTAGTTAAAATTGTAGTAGATTTATTTTATCTGCTATGATATAAGACTTTGTTTTTATTGATGTCCTTGTTAATGCATTTTGATGAACTTGCTTCCTCACATGCAAAACATATGTTTTAGATTTTACAATGCTGTAATTCTGCTGGAAAATTATTAGTACTAAACAATGTGTATGCAACAGGTTTCTGGGAGCCATTAAGCAGTATTTGTGTCTTTCATTGTTGAAGAATAGTGCTTCAACTCTTATGATCATATTTCAGCTATCTTGCTCCATTTTCATCAGTCTGGTATCACGCTTTAGAGCTGGATTGAAAGCAGAGATTGGAGTCTTTTTCCCTATGATTGTTCTAAGAGTTTTGGAAAATGTTGCTCAACCGAACTTTCAACAGAAGATTATAGTGCTACGATTTGTAGAAAAGATGTGCGTCGATTCTCAAGTATTGGTGGATATTTTTATCAATTATGATTGTGATGTCAATTCATCCAACATATTTGAGAGGTAGGTCTGCAACTCCTCAATAATGATGCTTGGTATTCTAGCTATAAGAGTTCTCATTTTGATTGTGGGTTTTCTATAAATTCTCTCTTTCATTTGGTCTTTAAAATTTGACAGCCAACTTTTTTAGAAGTATGTTTATCCTGATGCCTGATCTTTTCAGAATGGTCACTGGACTCCTCAAGACTGCTCAAGGTAACCCTCCTGGTGTAGCAACTACACTGTTGCCACCTCAGGAATTGGCCATGAATCTTGAAGCCATGAAGTGCTTAGTAGCTATCTTGAAGTCAATGAGAGACTGGTTGAATAAGCAGCTAAGGATTCCGGATCCCCATTCCACTAAGAAGATTGAAGTGGCTGAAAACAGCTCTGAATCTGTTGGTGTTCCAATGTCAAATGGCACTTCTGATGAGCATGGTGAAGGTTCAGATTCCCATTCTGAAGTTGTCACTGAAGCTTCTGAGGTTTTGACAATAGAGCAACGTCGTGCCTACAAACTTGAACTCCAGGTAAGCTGTTGTTCTTATCTTCTATTGCATCATCTCCATCTTTTTTTGTCATTCGCTAATTATCAGTTAACTAATGTGGACCTACTTGATGATTTATGGCAGGAAGGTATATCACTTTTCAACCGCAAACCTAAGAAAGGAATAGAATTTCTTATCAATGCTAACAAGGTGGGAAGTTCACCTGAAGAGATAGCTGCATTTCTTAAAGATGCATCTGGTTTGGACAAGACACTGATTGGTGATTATTTAGGGGAGAGAGAAGACTTATCTCTTAAAGTAATGCATGCGTATGTGGATTCCTTTGATTTTCAAGGCTTGGAGTTCGATGAGGCTATTAGAGCATTTCTTAAAGGTTTTAGGTTGCCTGGTGAGGCACAGAAGATCGATCGTATTATGGAAAAGTTTGCCGAGCGTTACTGCAAATGTAATCCAAAAGCTTTCATAAGTGCTGATACAGCCTATGTTCTTGCGTACTCTGTCATATTGCTTAATACTGATGCCCATAACCCGATGGTGAAGAACAAGGTCTGATACTTTCTCTGACAATCTGGTTGATGTTAAAGACAATACTGATATATTTCCCCCCCTTTTTTGCTGATAAATATGCAGATGTCCGCTGAAGATTTCATTAGAAATAATCGTGGCATAGATGATGGTAAAGATTTGCCAGAGGGATATCTGAAATCATTGTATGAAAGGATATCAAGAAATGAGATTAAAATGAAAGATGACGAATTGGCTCCTCAACAGAAACAGTCTGCAAACTCCAACAAACTCTTAGGCTTCGACAGTATCCTAAATATTGTGATTCGTAAGCGATGGGAGGACCAGAACATGGAAACCAGTGATGATCTTATGAGGCATATGCAAGAGCAATTTAAAGAGAAGGCTCGCAAGTCTGAGTAAGATTGAATGGCTTTCCTCGAAATCTACACTGCTAGTGCTATATCCTTCTTTTTCCTGATTTTTTATTTTATATTATCTGCATACAGAACTGAATTTAGGGTGTGTTTTGATTTATGAATGTTTTTCTATAAAAATTATGGCTTCAAGAAGTTCCTTTAGAACGTGACTTTGGTTGCTTCATAATAGAATATTCTTGTTCTTTTTAGGTCAGTTTATTATGCAGCGACAGATGTTGTCATTCTTAGATTCATGATTGAGGTATGCTGGGCTCCTATGCTTGCTGCCTTCAGTGTTCCACTCGACCGAAGTGATGATGAAGTAGTAATAGCTTTATGTCTTGAAGGCTTTCAATACGCTATCCATGTTACTGCAGTAATGTCCATGAAGACACACAGAGATGCTTTTGTGACGTCACTTGCAAAGTTTACCTCTCTCCATTCTCCTGCTGATATCAAACAAAGGAATATCGACGCAATTAAGGTTGGTTTAAGAACTTTCAAGTTTCAACTAATTCATTTTGCTTAGACGAAGTGTTCAAGAATGGAATGACTTTTGGAAAATATTTCCATGTGAACCGATTTAACCTTCTTGTACTTTATGGATATGAATTTGACTCTGAAGGTGTTATCTGAAATGTCAACAGGCAATAGTTAAGATTGCAGACGAGGAGGGAAACTTTTTACAAGAAGCATGGGAACATATTTTGACATGTGTTTCTCGGTTTGAGCATTTACATCTCCTAGGTGAGGGTGCTCCTCCAGATGCCACTTTCTTTGCTTTTCCTCAAAACGACTCCGAAAAGTCGAAGCAATCCAAGGCAAAGATGCTTCCAGTACTGAAAAAGAAAGGAGTTGGGAGGATTCAATATGCAGCAGCTGCGGTGATGAGGGGTTCATATGATAGTGCTGGTATATCTGGCAATGGTTCTGGAGTTACATCAGTACAGATGAACAATTTAGTTTCTAATCTAAACATGTTAGAACAAGTTGGAAGTTCTGAAATGAGTCGCATCTTCACAAGGAGTCAAAAGTTAAACAGTGAAGCTATTATGGACTTTGTTAAGGCACTTTGCAAGGTTTCCATGGAGGAGTTGCGTTCCTCATCTGATCCTCGTGTCTTCAGCCTTACGAAAATTGTTGAGATTGCGTATGAACCTGTGCCCTGTTTATTTCCTGGGAATATCAGTTTTTTTTCTTCTTAATTCCTGCATAGTGATTAGCACAAATTTGTTTATTCACAGAATTCATGATGCAGTTTGTTCAACATTTCAGGCACTATAACATGAACCGCATCCGGCTTGTATGGTCAAGCATCTGGCATGTGCTTTCTGATTTCTTTGTGACCATTGGATGCTCCGAAAACCTTTCTATAGCAATATTTGCAATGGATTCCTTACGCCAGTTGTCTATAAAGTTTTTAGACCGAGAAGAGCTGGCTAATTACAACTTTCAGAATGAATTTATGAAGCCCTTTGTCATTGTGATGCGTAAGAGTAGTGCTGTTGAGATTCGAGAATTAATTATTAGATGCGTCTCTCAGATGGTTTTGAGCCGCGTTAATAACGTTAAATCCGGATGGAAGAGCATGTTCATGGTATGGAAGCCTATATCAACTCCACCCTAGTTTTATTCTATTTGTTCATGACTTGAAAGTTGCTTATCATCTGGTCACTTCTTGATGAATTGGTTTTTCGGCTTTATGCAGGTCTTCACTACAGCCGCTTATGATGACCACAAAAATATTGTTCTTCTGGCCTTTGAAATAATCGAAAAGATTATAAGAGACTATTTTCCATACATTACGGAGACTGAAACAACCACATTTACAGATTGTGTAAATTGCCTAATCGCATTCACCAACAATAGATTTAACAAAGATATTAGCCTAAATGCCATTGGCTTCCTACGGTTCTGTGCAAACAAACTTGCGGAAGGAGATCTCGGATCCTCATCAAGGAACAAGGACAGTGAACTCGCTGGAAAAGGTTCTCCACTTTCACCTCAGAGAGAAAACGACAGTAAACATGATGCAGAGATGACTGACAAAGACAACCATCTATATTTCTGGTTCCCTTTGTTAGCTGGTAATAACCCTGCTGAATTTGCCTCTTACTTAAACTTCCTAGCATATTTATCCAGACAATATCAAATATTTTTTTTATTCAATACTTTTTTCCGTCCCCAAGGGATGACCTTGTCGGTAGAGATTTGGGGTCTCTTAGGTATGTTCCCTTGGATGTCCTAGGTTCGAAATCCACGAGTGACCTTAATTGTTAAATCTTTTTTTGTCTCTTAGGCCGGGTCTTGAGATGAGCAAGGGTGCTCTCGGGTATGTAGTGTGGCGAAACTTCAATTCCCGGTTATCAGAAAATGAAAAGAAAAAAAAAAAACTTTTTTCCTTTGTATAAAGAAACGGAAATCTAACCTGATTGGCAAGAATAACTTGTGTCCTAACGGATCACAAATATTTTGTTTCCAACTTGGCAGGTTTGTCAGAGCTGAGCTTTGATCCCAGGCCTGAGATTCGAAAAAGTGCCTTACAAGTATTGTTTGATACCTTACGCAAGCATGGTCACCTTTTCTCATTACCATTGTGGGAACGAGTTTTTGAGTCCGTCCTGTTTCCAATATTTGATTATGTTCGACATGCTATTGATCCATCGAATGCAAGTGCATCGGAGCAGGGAGCAGATAGCGAGAATGATGAACTTGATCACGATGCTTGGTTGTATGAGACATGTACCTTGGCTCTACAACTAGTTGTTGATGTTTTTGTCAAATTTTATAGTACTGTCAATCCCCTTTTGAAGAAAGTGTTGACACTTCTGGTTAGTTTTATTAAGCGTCCTCACCAAAGCCTTGCAGGCATTGGTATTGCTGCATTTGTTCGCTTGATGAGCAGTGCCGGGGATTTGTTTTCTGAGGAGAAGTGGCAAGAAGTGGTTTTCTCATTAAAAGAAGCAACAACTGCAACACTTCCCAATTTCACTTTCCTAGTCAATTCTGATTCTACGATAAGGAGCCACAGACATGAGTTGAACGGGACGAGGAATTTAGAGTCTAATGGTTCTGAGTTGCCCGACAATGATTCGGAAAGTCTGACACTGCAAAATGTTTACGCTCCAATATCTGATGCCAAGTGTCGAGCTGCTGTTCAGCTTTTATTGATCCAGGTAGGTTCTGTAAAACTCATATCTTTGTGCTTATTGTATTCGACATTTGTGTGATCAATATTTTAGTCTCAAGGAATGGAATATAAGATTGATTGGTAAATTGAATCAGAACAAATGTGGATAGAAGAGGCCTCTGCAGTTGTACAATTGAAGTTACTTATTTTGCTGATAAAACTGGAGAAGCTTCTAATTTGTTAATAGGCCTAGCAAATATGTAGCTTTTCTGCTGTTTGTCCCCTAGGGGCGGCCTTTTGGTCGAGGCATGGGGCTTCCAAAGTACTCTCTTGGAGGTCTCATGTTCAAAATCTATGAGTTGACCTTAATTGTAAATCTCTAAATGTCTCCCGGTTCGAACTTAGGAATGGGCACGGGTGCATCCTAGTATATGGGAGCGAGGCTACAATTCTCGGTCTTTAAAAAGAAATATATATGTAAGTTTTCTGCTGTTCTGGATTTCTACCGATTTAATCTGATAGTTCATGTAAAATTTGGCAGGCAGTTATGGAGATCTACAACATGTATCGGTCCCACCTTTCGACTAAGAATGTGTTGGTTCTATTTGATGCCTTGCACATCGTAGCATCCCATGCTCACAACATTAACTCCAGTTCGGCCATTCGCTCAAAGCTACAAGAGTTCGCCTCCATAACACAAATGCAAGACCCTCCGCTGTTACGGCTCGAAAACGAGTCTTACCAAATTTGTCTCACTTATGTACAGAATCTCATTGTGGATAGGCCACATAGCTATGAGGAGGCGGAGGTTGAAGCGTACCTTGTTAAACTTTGCCACGAGGTGTTACAGTTCTATGTCGAAACAGCACGGTACGGGCATGTTGTAGAAGCATCAGTTAGTAGCAGCGAACAACCACATTGGCCAATTCCTTTAGGCTCTGGCAAGCGAAGGGAGTTAGCTGCTCGGGCGCCTCTTATTGTAGCGATTCTTCAGGCCATTTGTAACTTAAATGAGGCTTCATTCGAGAAGAACTTGACTGGCTTCTTCCCTTTATTGTCTAGCTTGATAGGTTGTGAACATGGTTCGAACGAGGTCCAGATTGCTCTCAGTGAAATGCTCAGTACTTCGATCGGTCCGGTTTTGCTTCGCACTTGTTGATCTTCTTGGTAAGTCCAGAACCTCACACTTTGAGATGTATTATAATTTTTTTTTAATCAAAGCCATATAGTCGTATTTTTTTTCTACTCCTGTCGATTTTTCTTTACATTTTATTTTCTCAGCTTAAATTACGATAGCTTAAGTTTAGGCATGTAGCATTAAGAGGTAGGGATGGTTTTGAAAATTTTCTAGTATTTCATGAACACCAAAAATACTCCATTTATTCCTTTCATTCACAATTTGAATATGTAATTTTAAATTATATACTATTTTATTTGTTGAACTTGAATCTACCTTAATAAAGATAAGACATCTTATTGATTAAGATGTTAGAAATTTAAATATTTTCATTTTAAATTGATGAACTTTTAAATTTTTTCCTTTATGTGCAAGGTCTCCAAACTTTCACTTCAGTTATGATTTTTTAATTTTTGTTGATTGTGTTCGTTCTAGGGTAGACAAATTTTTTGTTCGTCCAGTCCAATCCAACTCAACTCAAACTAAGAAATAATATATGCATATATATATATATATATGTATGTGTGAGAGAATATAAATTAATTGAAGAGATATGTTCTTAGCATATTAATAAACAACATGTACTAATAAAATAGTTAGTATAAGTTCATGTATATCATCCATCTTTATTCTATTATTTATATATTTAAAGGATATGAATAAAGTTGTTTTATAGAAGAAATAGTAGATTAATACAACTCAATAATCCAACCCAATCAAAAAATATAAATCTACGTTGGATTAGGTTGAATTGCTTCAATGCATAGAGTTTGATGGGTTAAAGGATTGACCAACTCGAAACTTTAGATTAATCGTTAAAATCTCCGTAACTCAACCCGAAACTTTGAATAAATGTGAGAAGGACGAAGATCGAATTTAATGGCGGGAAAGTGAAAATTGTTGATCGACCCCGCCTCAACCCGTGGACATGTGTAAGTGGGAGTGGGAGTGTAAAAAGTGTCAGCGCCATCCCCGGGAG
This sequence comes from Sicyos baderoa, assembly GCA_037832685.1. Classification (NCBI taxonomy): domain Eukaryota; kingdom Viridiplantae; phylum Streptophyta; class Magnoliopsida; order Cucurbitales; family Cucurbitaceae; genus Sicyos; species Sicyos baderoa. Next base: position 11,948 of record JBBMEF010054386.1, read on the forward strand.
GTGAGTGAGAATGAAAGTGGGAATTGGGCGCTGCTGTGTTTCTGCCCACACGCACCGGCTACCCATTCAACCAACACTTTTCTTGATCTCTGAGCGCAGTCAAACTCCCCCTTTAACTTTTCTTCTTTTTTTTTCTCTAAAAAAAAAATAAAATAATTTTTAAAAGTTCTGACATGTAATAGATATAAAATTGAAAATTAGGGTATGCATAAATAAATAAAAAGAATTATGAGGCAAAATTTACTCTATATTTATTTAGGGTACAATTTTTTTTTCTTCCAACTTTACATTTTCTCCTCTAATTTCAATGGCCTCTTCAAACAACTTTTCTTCTAGCGCGCTCGGCCGTTGCTTGTTGGAGCTGCTGCCGGCCGAAGAGTTGTAGAGAGGCAGGCTACTTTGTCTAAAAGAAGA
>JBBMEF010054397.1:0-12361 GCA_037832685.1 Sicyos baderoa
TTTTTCTCTCTCCCCCCCCCCCCCCACGACGACCCTATTTTGCAATTACTTTGGATTCTTGACTCATTTTGTCATTTCTTTGTATTCTTAGACCCCAGATTGCAAAAAAGTCCACTTTTTAGTCGTGGCATTAGGATATTGTTTGAATGTGGTCTTTTATATTTTAACATTAAACATTTTTATTCATTACATTTTAATCATTTTAATTTTTAATTTTTGATTTTTTTTTATATTTACGTTTATACCTATTTTATTTGAATAATCTCTCTATTAATATACTTATGTTATCATAATAATAATTATTTTATTATCTCAGAGATTAAAAGGAGAATTATCGAATTATTAAAAATAAAAATATTTTATTTTAAAATTTAGAGACTTAATTGAAATTAAACAACGAATCCAAAAATTAAAAAGATTTTTTTTTTCTAATAAATATTAAAAAATAAAATATTTATGCCACTTTGTCTGTAGCTCAATTTAATTGAAAGGTTTAGTAGTTTAATGATTTGATTGTTTGGTGATAATCGAGTTTAACACCAACTCTTATTTAATTGAGAGCATTATCATCATCTATATAGAGTTTGTGGTCTCCCTCCTCCAATTTGTACTAAAAAATGTTTTTATCTTATTTTATTAATTTGGTTAAAAACAACATAATTAACTCAAATTAATCTATATTCATCACCTAAATATCTCTTTTTTTTTTTTTTTACTTTTGAAATATAAGAGAAAAAAAGGGGGAATGGAATTAAAAGGAAAGAGGAAATTTGGTGGAGATGGCAGAAGGGGCAGCTGTTAGGGTCAGGGCAGCTGCCCGAAAAATGTTAAAACACAAAAGCAAGGACAGGAGCGTACCAAACCAACGGGACAATAAATGCCATTTATTTTATTTATTTATTTATTTTTATCTTCTTCAAAGCTTTTATTTTATTTTTTTATTTTTTTGAAAAATCTTCATAGCCTTTTTTGGTAAAACGACAATACATCCTTTTTTACTGTCTCCCTTTTTTTATTAAGATATGATTCTTAATCATATTTTTCTCTATCACCCATTTTTCCTAATTTTTTCAAATTTATTTTGCATTATTTTGAGTTGGAACAATGTGGTGGATGTGCTTTAATCCAATCCGCACTCTTTTTTTTAGTGAGGATCCAAATGATTATAAGAAGTACGGGAGTGCCAAAAAAAAAAAAATCAAAATTTTAGGTACATGATAATAATTTTGTTTTTAAAATTTAAACTTATAACAACTACCCAATCAAATTACATATCTTGAAAAAAAAAAAAAAAAACATATGATGGCCTTTTTATTGATTTTGACAAGAAAACAAAAATTAAAAGTTTTTTTTTTTTTTTTTAATTTGATTAGCATTCACCTATTTTCTTACGAAAAGATTAATATATTGTAAGAAAAATGGAACACATTATAAAAATATGAGTAAGAATAAATTTAAATTTCAAAAATCAAAAATCAAAAATGAAATGATTATAAAAAATGGTGTCTAAATAATTCCAACTCAATTCAAATGAGGTGTTTGGATGAGGTTTTGACTAGTTAAAAATTGAAAGTTGTAGCAGAAGACTTGTTTGAATGTGTGTTTTTTTAGAATTAGAGTGAAAACCTTGTTTGATTTTAGATTTAAAATGGGTAGTTATGTTGAGTAGTTAAAAAAATAATGATTAAAAATGAGTTATTTTGATTGATTAAAAAAACAGGTTTAAAAATGAGAAGTTAAATTTAGTAGTGATAAATGAATGAATTAGAAATTAGTAGTCATAAATAATGAGTTGTTTTTAATTAATAAAAATAAAGAGTTCCGTTAATTAGTTATAAGAACTTAATTAATCCTCAAATTAAATCTTCTTTAAATATGGCAAACAAACACCCCAAAGAGTAAAAGTTATATTGAATTAGGTTATAATTTCATTTTAATTTGATTGAGTTATATAATTATATAAGATTGTCGATGACGAATCAATCGACCTAAATATTTGGTTGATCCAAAAAAAATTCCTCTAATTCAAACCAACTCATTATTTTTTAATAACTAATATTTATTTTACTATAATTATTTTTTATTGGATAAAAATATTACGGAAATTATTTTTTATTAGATAAAAATATTACCTTCTCCGTACAACTATTATTATTATTATTACTCATGATCAGTAACTATTTTTTATTATTCTCTTAACAAGGGGTGTTTGTTTACTATATTTTGTGAGAATTTAACTTAAAAAAATTATTTTGAATGGTTAAAAATTAAAAATTGTAGTAACAATATGTGGCTTTGGAAAAAAGTTAAAAGTTAAAATTTTGTTTAAATATAGATTATAAATAAATAATTATATTGAGTAGGTAAGAAAAAATTATTAAAAAAATTATTTTGATTGATTTGAGATGAATGATTAAGATTGATCGATGAATTATAAAAAATGATTAAAAATAAATAGTTATACTAAGAAAAAAAAGAGTTATTTTTAAAACTAAAAAAAAAGAGTAATTAATAAAATCGTTAATAAATCTCCAACTAAATCCTCCAAAAACAAACAACCCATTGTTTTTTTTTTTTTTTTTTTTTGAGAAAAAAAACAACCCCATTGTGCCTTTTGAAAATTTAAACCATTAATATTAACACATAAACAACAATATCCACATTAGTAGTTAAATAGAATCAATAAAACAACACTTCTTAGTTCTCATCCCACAAATCCCAAAAAAACAAATTAAATCTTTTTCACATTCCCACCAAAATAAACCCTAAAAAATTACAGAACAAAAGAGACTCAAAATCCACTGAAGATAGCAAATACTACATTACAGTTAAAGGTTAGAGACTGTAGAAATCATCAATCTCAAAACACAAAACACCTATTCCAATAGATTAGATCGGAGTCATTCCTTCGATCTCTTTCGGTGCCTGATTTGAGGACAGATGGACGTGTTCCGATTTCCCAATTTTCAAAAAGAAAAAAAAAATAGATAATTTCAGGCATATACAGATCCACAAGAAAGAGCCATAAGCAAAGTTGCAGCTCGTTCTTCCTCTCCCATCACTCTCCATTTCAACCTCATCTTCAAGTTATTACCTCCAATTTTCGCCTGATTTCCGCCGCCATTGCCGATCCTGTTGCTTTTTCTCTCCACTTCTCCGCCTCTGTTCAGCCCTACCACTGGTTTCCTCTTCTTCCTGCTTCTGATCCCGCACGCATTGCAAAGAGACTGAACAAATCAAAAATCAAAAACAAAAAACAAAAACGCCGATCGTTAGAAATCGGAATCTGATGTATGAATTAAACAGATTCTTCGATGAACAGATCACCTTAGGGCCGGCTGGACCTCCACGCCAGAGAGGAGTCTTCGCCGTGCCGCAATCGGCGCAGATCTTGACACTTTGCTCACATTCCGCCGCCGCCGACGATTTTCCGGCGCTCGTAAACTCCGATCTCTACATTAAATCACAGATAACAGCCAAATCAGAACTCTAAGTTTCAAAATCAGTAAGAACATAAACTCAACAAAAGGCTCGCGAATCGCGAATCGCGAATCACGATCACTCACTTCCTCAACCAGATCCATCGTTTTTCGGACAAAATCTCAGAGATCTGAGAGGAATCGAGAAAATAAGAACCGGAACTGGAAACGGAAGGTGGAGAATGGCGATCGGAAGAGGTAGAGACGAATTGAAGTCATGCAACCGAAGAAAATGGAGAAATGCACGCCGATCAAAGCCGATTTCAGATGAACAAACGCAATCAGTGATCAAAACTGGATCAGAAAATGCGATGAACAGAGTTACTGCAACAGTGAAAGAGAAGATGGATCGAATTTCGAAAATGAAAAAGATGAAATCAAGATTGAGAAGAGGGTGAGATTTGATCAGTTGTGTGGCACGAAGAAAGAGGAAGAAGATGAAGATGGAGAATCGAACCGACAGAAATTCGCGGTTTAAGCTGCTGCTTTAGGTTAGAGAGAAAAAAAACCGACTTAATATAGAACCGGATGATGAAACCCTAGCCATTGATATTTTCGGATGACCAAAATGCCCCCACGCTACTTTCAGGTACCCGCCAAAATAATGCTCAAAATCAGACCCCAAAATTGCCCTAAATAAGTGAAAGCTTTCGGTCGTTTAAACTTTATGCTCTGTTTAATTTGAATCATATAATTCTCTAAATTATCAATTTTATTTTATTTTCGTCTCTAACTTTTTATATATTTAACTTTAATTTTTTAGATTTGGAAATTTATTCTATTTTCAGTATATAAATTTTAAAAGTTATTCTATTTTCATCTCTAATTTTTTAAATGTTCAATTTTTGTCGTTAAAAAACAAGAAAAACAAATTTTGTCTCTATTAAAAATTGTTGTTTTTTCTTTAATTTTTTTTTTCTCTCTCTAAATTTTAGAAATTGTTCACATATTTTCTTTATTTTAGTAAATATTGATTTCAAATTTATTATAGAAATTAGTTTATTATTATAATTTTAGTTTAGGAAGTAAACTAGAATAAATTTGAAAGTTTATCTATTAAATTTAGACTTTTAAAAGTCGAGAGACTAAAATTGAACAAATTTAAAAGTTTAGAACTAAATGAAATTACTCATATGAAAATAATATTTTAACTTTTATTATTTTATTTATTTTTTAATTTAAAATAAAATGAAAATTTGAAAAATTTAGGTTTTTTTTGTGTGAAACAAATCACTTCATTAATCAACGAAACAAAACAGACAACAACATAAACAATACTGAAAACAACAAACTCGAAGGCTCTCTTGATTTCAACCCACAAGTCGAATCATGACAAAACAAATAATGAATACAGTAAATAAAGGAGTTTCTAGAGTGATCCGAGACACCTCTCAAACAAACTTTTTTACATAATGAATCGAAAGATCCCAACATAAATAGCCAGAAATAGTTAGTCAACATTTTAATGGTTGACGTAGAAAAAACTTTACATAGTAACCACGGAGGAGCAAGAATCCACCAAAGAAGAAAACAAGAACTTCAAGACCTTTATAAATTTTAAAATTTAGGTCAAATTTAAAAATTTAAAAGTCTAGAACTTTTTAAAATCTAAAGACTAATTATTAGTAGCTTTTTACGTGGGGATTTATCAGTCTTATTTGCAAGACTTGCAAAAACGATTTGAAATGTGTCTCAAATCAATTTATAAACTCTTTGATTTACAAGTTTCTCTTACGAGTTTATTATCTTTCTGTTTTATTTTTTTTCCTTGGGTTTATTGTATGTTTTGTTTAATGAAATTATTTGATTTTTTTTATAAAAAAAAAAACCAACTACAATAATTATACAATTAAAATATAAAAGAATAAGTTACATGCTCCGAATATGTTCTGGTTTAAAATCTCCCACCCCAATTATGCTCTACCGACAATCATTTTCATAAATGTGATAAAATAATTATAAAAAATATTACAGCCTAATATAACCTGGAAAGTGGAAACAAGCCAGCCAAAAATTCCTTCCGAAGATTACAAGACATGAAAAATCCTCAGGAAATCAAGAACCAGTTTCAAAACCAGCTAAATACTTTGCATGAAATCATGGAATTATATGTGAGTGTGCAGACGAAAAATCTAGATTATTTTCACAGAACAAATACTAGAAATCAATTTCTAAATAAATAATGACAATAAATAAATATTAGAAATCAATTTCTAAATAAATAATGACCATAAATAAATGGTTTACAACAAAAAGCCTACCTTCACTCGATAAGTCAAAAACAAATCCCAACTCCGAAACAATGCGCAGTAAAACAAGACAAATGACCTAATATGGTAAGAAAAAAAAAAGAGAACAAATTAAAGTAAAAAAAAAAAAAAAAAACAATACCCTGCTACTACCGGACCCATATCCCAAACTAGGTACAAACCAAATGTTTATGATGCAACCATAACGACCAGTTGGCACATTATTATTACATGGTACAACAATGCAGACATTTTGTGAACAATGATGCTAACGACGGACGCCATCTCGCCAAAACGACCTACCTTTCGCCCGTTGATGATTGCTTCGGCTGTCGTCGTTGAACCCCTTTCTTTAAGCATCTCCTTGAACACAATGCGGACGAGACCAGACCGGACTAAAAACTCGATATAAAGATGCCTAGATTGGACGCACATTGAATCCAATCGACCCCAATCGACCCCGGCATACAGGTTTGTGAACCAACACATTCATTACCAAAAGTCCTGCAATTGTTGAAACCAAAATGATGTCATAACATTAACACATACATAAAGCTCATCTTTTCTCAAAGAAGCTGATGAAAGTGGAGTGAAGTTGATGGGAAACATACCATATCCTTCAAGTCTTCAACTAAAGTTGAATCCACCAGAAGGAACTTGCACTTCATTTCCACCGAAGCCGAAACCAGGCTGAGCCCCACCATCAGTTGGAGCCAATGCCTCGTCCTCTTCCTCCAACCAATACGTCTCGAGTATTTTGACAGCCTTCTCATAGATCTCGTGGTTGTCATGACTCTGGAGGTTTTCGATCTTTTCTAAGCCCTCTGCATCATCAATCATCTGCGCATATGGATTAACATCTCCACTGGTACCCAAATTCTTTTCGGCTTCTCCAACCTTCAAAATGTTCTCTAACCCCTCTAAACAAACCGTAACAATCCTTGGATCTGGGCATACAAGAAGATCACACAACGGTTTGATGCACCCTTCAGTGACAAGGTACCTATGATGATAGAAAGGAGGTGTGGTCAATCAAAGACGAAAACTCCAAGGTTAGAGGGAAAGAAGAACACTGCAACACGACTTACTTAATTTGTTCATGAGCACCACCAGATGTCGCATTCGAAATCGCCCATGCAGCCTCTTTCTTAATATCAAACTCAGCAGTTTGAAGCAAATTGACAAGTGGAGGTATTAATCCAGCACCAATGACAGCCTGCATTATGAAGGACAAAAATCTTAGGATTAATCTTTAAGTCGGCCACGGTAATTCATAAGTTTTTTTGAAATTACAACAATTGGGGTAGGGGAGACTCGAACTCAAGACCATGGTAATTCATAAGTACGAGGTAGAGACTTCAGTCGTTGACATAATCACAGTTGGAAACTGTAACCTATGCCAAATACACAAGTACTAAGTTCAATTAACAAGGTTGATGTTACCGAATACGCTATCCTACCTGGATTTGTTCCTTGTTTCCAGCAGTGATGTTAGATATCGTCCAGCAAGCTTCTTTCTTGATGCTCTTTTTATGATTGTGAGTCAATAAGCTCAGAAGGCATGGAAGCGCACCATCGTGAATTATACGCTGATAGGAGAAACAGTAAAACAAATGATGAAAATCATATACAAATAAATAAATAAAAACAAGGCAATGATCACTATTCAAACTTCAGCATAGAGTCTTCGGCATGAGATTAAAAAAACTGCCCACAATACTAAAGACCTAATCTAGAATTAAAACACTCTTAAAATTACCAAGTTCGAGGATCTGTGTATGAAAATGACTTAACAGTTGCAATGATGGACAAGGAAATATTCTTTCATACCTCAGTTTGAATGTCATCTCCGGTCACAATATTCCCAACTGTGCGAAGAGCAGGAATGAGGACTGATGGTGAAGGATGTCTGAAGTAACAAACATATTTTCAAGATAAGAAAAATGAAAAGGGAGGGAGCATTACTAGATAGATAACTCATATATGCAAGATATGCTTACAATAGGAGTTGTACAAGTCGTCCGCACACTCCTGCCTCAATCACAGCTTGGATTTTATCGTTAGTGCCATCAGATAGATAAGAGAGTGCCCAACAGGCATCCGTAAGGACTTCTTCATCATTCGAGTGAACTAGGCGCTCAAGAGCAGGAAGAGCTGGCTTTACCTGTACAAGAAACATTTAATGATTATACATACAAAGGGAAAAAAACGGGAACTACCTAATCTTAAATTTAACCATAATTAGAAAACCAACCTGATCAAATGGAGGTTGTGGCTTGCCCCTACAGAAGTTTGAAAGTGTCCAAGTAGCATTTCTCAACATAGAAAGCTTAGCATGCTCATTCAACTGAGAAAGAAGTGGAACCAAAGCTCCATGGCGGAGGACAAGATCACGACATGTCGGAGAATCTCCAGCAACATTGCCCAAGGCCCACACAGCCTACAAATTCAGAAACCATGTTATTCAAGATTCATATTCCATCCAAAAACAGCACACGTCAAATAAAAAAACAAACAGTTTGACAAAAGCTCTCAAAATATACCTGCTCTCGGACATCATCACTAGGAGAAGCGAGTAACTTAACAAAAATAGGTACTGCCCCATGATCCATAACCACCTTCGTATGTTCTGAGGTTCCAGATGCTATGTTTGTGAGAGCCCAAGCAGCTTCAAACTTCAAGAAACACAAATAAAATCCAAATCAGTACAAAGAACATCTAATATAAACTCAAACCAATAACACAGTAAAGCAAGAATGTGAATTAAAACCTGAAGCGGAGGGAAATCCTCCCTAGCAAGAAATTCTACAAAACGCGGAACAACTCCAGATTGAATCACTTCATCAATAGGAGGGCTCCGTTCTGAAATCGCCAATACAGTAATCAAATCGAGTTACAACTTACATACCAAACAAGAACAACCAAGAAAACAAATAGTTTATACAATGTAATACACAAAAAAGTACCAATCGAAAGTAATTTCCGAAACTGAGTAGTTGCCTCAAGCTGCAGATTATTATTATCAGACAAGACCCCCGCAACCATATCCGGAAGACTCTCTAACTGCAATCAAACTCAAACTCAGCTCTTCAAAACCAAACCATACACCAAAAACCCTAAATCATAAAAAACCTTCAAAAGATCAGAAACCAAAACCTCCATACCAACAACACATAGATCCAAGATAATCAAGAAGAACACAATCAACAGAGCGAATCGCGATAACAAATAAAGATTCAAATCGAATGCAACAATACCTTCTTCTCGACAGTGGAAGTGTGAACGGCCGAAGGAAACTGCTGAGCTTGAAGTCCTTCCCTACGCTTCTTCAGAAGACTCTCTTCGCGTTTACTCTTCCGGATCTCCACCATATTATCTTCTCGCCGGCGCCGCCCTTCCTCGGCGTCGACGGAGACCTTGTAACGATTCCGGCGAACCTCGGTTTTTGCAGTCGGCCTCAACGACATGGCTTCCTCTTCTTCTCCGATTAACTCCGGCGAGATTCAAGGACTCGATTCAAAAACCCTAACGGAAATCGGAATTCACTGAAACAAATTCAAAAAAAAGATTATCGGAGCCGGAATAGAGAAGAAAATAAACCCTAGCAATGGCAATAATTGAACGGTTCAGAATTTGGACGAGTTTATATAGATCGATGATTTGGGGGCAAAAAATAATTCATATTTTATAAATATAACTATGATAATTATACTAAAAAAAAAGAAGAAAAAAAACAAATACAAAAAATAACTATGATAATTATAAATTGTCATAATAGTCAAAATTATTATTGTTTCTATATTTCCTCTATTGCGTTTCTTTTTTTCAAAATTTTATGGTCCGTTGCAGAAAACCTAGTCACTTTTTTAATGGAGAAAATCTGGAGACTTGACTTTCCACGTGACAGAATAATTTACTGATTTAAAATAAAATAAAATTGAGAAAATTGCATTTTAGATAACAAATCAATAATACCATTGTTGATTTCCAAATAATAATAATGCCATTGTTAGGTTTGTTATGTTACCCCGAAAAAAAAGGACATATTTGCAAAAGAAGGAACAAAATCTTTTATTTTTTGTTTGTTTTTTTTTTTTTTTTTTGAAATTTAGCAGCAACAACTACTCCACCATATTTTTATTTTATTTGGATATTTATATAAAAATAGTAATTTTCAAAAATTTGTTTTTTTTTTAAACTTAGTTAATACACATCCACTTTCTTGAGAAAATATGAAATTTAGAAAATTTGAGTAAATAAGGTCTCGTTTGATAACCATTTGGTTTATTGTTTTTGGTTTTTCAAATTTAAATCTATTCTCTCAAATTTCCTACAATATGCTCCACCCTTCCTACCATTTTTCTATTTTTCTTTAAGAAAGTGGAGAATATTAACAAATTTTTAAAAACAAAAACAAACTTTGGGAAGCTATTTTTTTTGTTTTTAAAAGTTGGTTGGTCTTCCCCTACTTTCCTTAAGGAAAGATGTATACACGGTAGTAAGGATAAAACAAATTGTAGGAAATTTGAGGGAAAATAAGCTTAAATTTGAAAAACCAAAAACAATAAACCAAATAGTTATCAAACGAGGCCTAAACTTCCAAAATCTAAAAATAAAAAATTGAATGATTATCAAACGAGACCGAGGGTGTTGAATTTACATGGATTGTGAGAATGTTTATTATTAGATTTTACAACTATTGAAGAGTTTGATTCCACCAAGATCGTGGTGAAGGAAGTCTTCATCTCAATCAATGGCCTATATATTCAACCCTAATTGTAACACCTCTATCTTTCGAGGTATTTAAGCTTGATACAAGGCAATCAACCGAGGCATCCGTACAATAATTAACCAATCATTCCACCATACCAGATCTAGATCTTGCATACCAGGACACGTCTACATTGAGCTTTCAAGTCTTCTTCCCTCAACTCAACTGCTACCACACATATCCATAGAATTTTCTTGTTAATATTAGGGTTTTACTAAGCAAATAAGTCTGAGTGAGAATCACATTCTTCACTCACACTTAAAGCTCTTGCCTTAATTTTATAAGAGACACTTCTATTTCTCAAAACTTTTTTCAAAGAGAAGAAATTGATGATAAAACTAAGAGGCTTTATTAGCTAAACATAAGTTACAAGCTAAAGGATATACACTTTTGACCAAGAAAAGCTCTTTTTTTTTTTTTTTTTTTTCCCCAAATAACCCATCATAAATATTTGAATGATCAAGAGATGTTAGGAACAATAACAACATATTTCTCATAAAAAGTTGACTCAACCAAATCTATGATTCTACTCATTTCAGTTTGAAGGAATATCTACCACTCTCATTCAACACTAAAAGAACAAGTTCATATGGTTATTGATGAAGGAATTGATATCCCATAAAGCAGTGAAAGTGAATTGATATCAAAGACTTCATTTATTTAAACATACAAATTAACTTAAAAACGGTTTAAAAGTTACTAACTCAATTGAATCATCTGAATCAATCAGGTAGAAGGTTGTTTACAATACGCTTCTATTAACCTTGAATCTCTCAACGATTCCACAAAGTTATTTTTGATAGGACTCGAGAACAAATGTTGAATGTCTAGTAGGAGACTTCTTTGGAAGTAGGAAGGAGAATAATTAATTAATCTTTCATTTGTTAATTACATGTCATTTTATTATAGATCCATAATTAAATTCTCACCATGACACAGATAAGTCATGCTCACAAATATAATCAATTATGTGCGAATTGATCTTTCACACGAGTATTCGTAATTAATTATAATCGAGACTACTATATGTTTAATTCCTATAATTATATACTTTTTGTTTAACTCCATTGATTTCATTAATGAATATTATGTTTATAATCTAATTAGGAATAAAGAGGTCTATTTTCAAGCCCCAAAGTTAGCACTTAAGAGAACTAGTCATCTACGTTTTTATTAAATTGAAAACGAGTGAATTTCATTTGTGAAATTTATGTTGTGCTTCGAAAAAATCTCACTATTAAAAACTACCAACCAAACAAAGGCATAAAGACAAGATTTGAGTGCTGCCCAAGTTTTACCGTCCGTCCATGTGGTATCTAACTTTTTTAAAACTATCAAAAACAAAATTTGCTATTTTGTTTGGTTATATTTTTAATTTAAAAGTATGATTTTCTTTTTTGAAAAGTTAAAAGTATGATTTTTATCCATAAATATATTAAAGCATATTAGATTTTATTCATCATTTGTTTAAAATAACTTTAAATCTTTTTTAGTCCCTAAGACGGGTACCAAAGACGAAAGAGTAATATCACAACTGAGTCTCGAATCTGGTATCTTGAAGGAGCATATCTTCAAAGTCGGAGTCTTCAACCACCCACCCCTTGGAACAAATAACCTTTATGGCATGTTTGCCCAAAGGACAAACCGTGGAGTTGGTTTGACTTGATTTCTATTCGATGTTTGCCCCATGGACTTCCATAAGTCCATCAAACTCCTACCAAACTCCACGCATGGGCCCCACATTTTTATTTAAATATTAAAATATTAAAAAACTACTCGATATTTATTTTTTTTAGGGGAATTTGCATGTATATTACAATAAGATAAAAAAATTGAGTAAATAGCAACTTTTTGAAAATATT
>JBBMEF010054408.1:0-12359 GCA_037832685.1 Sicyos baderoa
TATACTCAATTATTTTCAAACTTTTGCTATCTATGCAATTATTTATCCCATTTTTGACATCTATGCAAAATCCCCTATATATTTCTCTATTTAAAATAAAAAGAAAAAGAAAAAGAAGAAGATGAAATCAAGACCGTCCAACCACCATGATTGGATCTGCCCGGGTCCAGTTAGAGGTCAGTGACAGCGAGACTATGCAGCGGAAACAAGAGATGGAACGGTTCGCACGTTAAGATGATATCTCACACGTGCGCCCCCATCAACTGGGCCCCACTACCTCACAACCACTTTTTGGAATTATCCCATCATTTTTTAATTTGGGATTTTATTTTGTAAAATAAAATAAATGGACCTGTGAAATTATTCTTTGAAAAAAATTAACCTGTAAAATTGTACTTAAAAAAACTGTCAAATTAAAGTACTTGCACCTGTATAAACCACAAAGAGAGCATCTTTTTTTCCCTCTAGATTTCCTCTTATCTACATATAAATTTAGATTTTTTTTTTTTCTTTATGAGCAACCTTATTAAAAAAATTACTTGTAGACATAACATATTTCTTCAATTTATTGATTACTAGAACCATAAAAAAGTTAGGTAAAGAACTTTAATATTACTTTTCATATGGTTTGTTCGTTTATAAAATAAAAAGATGAAGTGAAAGTTCCAAAGAAAAATAGCTTTTGAAATGGAAAAATGAAACTGTCTTGAATTATATATGTATGTGAAGTGATAAGACTGGTGGAGATGTTTTGATGAAGTTTTGGATGAGAATAGTTAAATATCAAGAGTTGTAATAAAAAAATCGTTTAGATATTTTTTTTTTAGAAGGGTTAGAGATAATAACTTGTTTTAATGTATATTTAAAATTAGTTAAACAAAAATAATGATTTAGAAATAAAAGTTAAAAATGAGTTATTTTGAAGAGTTAGAAATGAAGAATTATTTTTAATAACAAGAAAGATAAGTTGTTTTTAGTAGTTATAAAAACCCGTTTGAATATAATTTTTTTAATCGTATTTAGTGAACGCTTAATGATACTTTTGGATTTACCCTCGGCTCATTAATTTTCCTAGACAAACTTGGTAACTTGTTGATTATTTTAGAACTTTTTTTTGATCAACCTTCAACTTATTATTGAAGAATTGATCGAAAGTTTTGTATGACTAATGTGATACCTAAAAGCATTTCACGAGAGTTATGTGGCTTTGAGCTCATCCCTTGGTCAAGGATTATTCAGGGCCCAAAATTTCTGAATGGGCTTAGACCTATTTGGGCTCAATCACAATTCCTTGTAGCTTAGTAGATCTTGAGCCATACGAACGTTGTTTTAATCGAACTAACTTTATGTGAATCTTTTTTAATCAACCGTGGTACGTAATTAATGATAGGAGGTTTAAATATATATTAATTCTCATGATCATAAACATATTACTTTTCCTAAATCAACCATAGGTCATAGGTGAGTATGGTGTACATAGTCTAGATTAGGATAGGTTTGGAGTTGCTGAATTTGTTAACTCGTCTAATCTTATGTATTATACTAATTTAATCCTATATAGAATAATATATATATATATATATGTGTGTGATCCTACATTTTCGAATTGAGTTGAGTTGTCTTCTCTCGAGTTGTATTAATAGTTTATTCCCTCCCTAAAACTCAATTCTACTTGAACCATTTTTAAATCAAATATACTTGAACCTAGATTCTACAATTTAACCTAAATTTCCTATCTTATCATTGCAAGTTACTTATCAATATGTTAAAAGTCTATTTCATTAATTAATCATATATATACAGATGCTCTCAAATAATATGAAAATCAAATATCAATTTTTGAACTCTAATTTGTGACCGTGGAGATGAAATATAATAACATCAAAGTAGATAATCATTGCGCCACCAACCTAACCAACAAATATTTTAAATTTGTCTTAAATTTAGCAATAGATAAAGAATCGACACTTTGCTACCATATACTCGGGGCACCATTAACCCGTCTTTATACTGTGGCCGTGAATAAGAGGTTTCACCTCAAAATCAATTAATAATAAGGGAAGTAACTCATATCTCTTTTATATTGTTAATGAATTCTCCATTTTTTCAATGCGAGACAATTGTGAGATCAGTGGATATAATTTGTTTAAGATTAAAAGTTTTTTTAAAAAAAATATATATATATTTTTAAGTTTTGAGTTTTGAGTTTTTTTTTTTTAATAACCTTTTCAAACCTTAAAGATATTCTTGAAACAAAATTTCCATTTAAATTTAATGATAAATATATTCTTGACGCTTTTATTAAAATTCCTGAATTTTTAAAATTTTCAAAATCTAGTTGACACAACCCCCATTTTCACGTTATATTTGATAATTTAGTCTTATAAATATCATGGACTTCAAATTTTAAACCATTTAAAAAAAATGTTTGTGCTAAGCTGAAAGTCAAAATTTGCAAAAAGTCAACCTTTTAATTACTACATTACCCCCGAATCTGAGCCGGATATACGCCTCCATTAGGAGCGGATGCGGAAAAAAACAATTAAATACAATAATCACAATTATTTAAGGGGAAAAACAATAAGCGCTCGTGATAAGGTAACGTGGATGAAATTTCAGCCGTCCGATGAGGTGAGTGGACTTATTTTTATCGGAATATTCTGTGAAAAAAACCGAGTAATGCCCTCACCGTTATAATACGTAAACAGTTCAAATTAAATAATCATGGGAACAAAAAGTCCAACATGTACTTTATTTATTTAAGCAGTCGCAACCAAAAGTCAATTTAGATTGTCAAAAAAAAAAGAAAAAAGAATGAAGTTGTGCCTTTTTTTTTTTTTAATACAAGTCGAGAAAAGAGATTATAAATCCTAAAATAAAAGTAAACTGCTCTAAGTAATTGTGAGTCATATACTAATTTTATAGATCGAATTAGTAACCATAATCTTAAATTAGATTTCTACCCAATAATAAAATTATTAAGTTATCGACCTCTTTGATAGTGAAATTGTGTTTCTATAAGGAAATTGTTTATAACATGTTGCAGGCAAATGACAATTTTTATCTAACCAATTGACTTTTGCAATTTCTTTTAGGTATAATTGTTTAAAGGGGTCTTTCTACAGTCGTTTGAAAAATATATTTTATTCTTTTTTTAGAATAAAATTATGATAAAAATATATCTAAAATTTGTTTTTGGAAATTCATTCTTCCACTAGTAAGTTAATTAAGAATGACATATGATTTGTAAGATTTTTTTGAGAAAGATTTGTAATAATTTTTACTTATTCAATATAATAATGAAAAATAAGAGAATTCAAAATCGTAGTCTCATTATTACTAGATCATATACAAGATGTCATTATTTGCTCCTTTAAATTTATAAGAATAATACACTAAAATTTATGAAAATGATATCCACCCTAAAAGGAAAAGAAACAAAAAACGAACATAATTTGATTGTATTATATTATATATAAAAGTTGATTAATTATTTTAAAAAATAATTTGAACAGTATCTTTGTTATTAATATTTATTTACAAAAATCAAAATGGTCAGTAGCGCAATAATTTCATTATTTGATTGTAAAATGATCGAGACGCTCACTAACCATCCCAAAATATATAATAATTCTCTAAATTTGGGACACCAGTAACTCATTTATAGACTATAACATTGTGATATATTGTAGCACCAAAAGCGAAAGTGAAAAGAGAGCACAACCTCAAGATCGAGACGCTCACTAACCACCCCAAAAATCAATTGATGGTTTTATTTATTAAAAATCCTAATACACATTCTAAAGTGATAGAGAATGACAATATAAATCTAAAAATATTTTAGTTTACAAATACTTAAAATATTTATTTTGTTTTGAGTAAAATATAAGTTCAGTCAGCTTTATGATTTGAATAAAGTTCTATTTTAGTCTTTATAGTTCAAGGACTGATTTAGTCTTTATAATTTGAAGAAATATAGAATTTAGTCTATATAATTTTAAAAACTACAATTTAGTCCATGTAGTTTGATAAAATCAAAAAATAGTTGTCGTCGTTTCTTATAATTAGCAAACTAAGTAATTGAAAGTCTATTATTCATGAGTTAGTGATTAAATTATGAGTTTTTTTTTTTTTTTTTTTTGAGGAAGATTAAATTATGAGTTAAGTTTATGATATAATAATAATATAAAAAAATCATATCATTTATACATAAACAAAAAGTTTCCATGAATTTAATATGTCAGCGATTAGTACGAAAACACTATATTTTAAGTTTTATAAAATCATAAAAACTAAATTCAAACTTTCTTCCAATTATAGAGACTAAATTTTAATTTTTAAAATTATGAAAATTAAATTCCGGTTTTCTTTCACTAACCTTATATTTTTATCATTTTGTTTTTGTATTCAATTAATTCTAATGACACAAATTACAAATTCCAATGATAGGAATAATATATACCTTAATTTTGTAAAGATAATTTGCTGGCGTTGGATTTTGTTGAATTCTTTAATGATGATAATGATGTTTGGTAAAAAAAATAAAAAAATAAAAAAATAAAGAAAACAACGATGATGATAAGATCATTAAGCATGTAAACCAAGTTAAAAATAATTAAATGAATAGGACTAAAATGAAATTTAATAAGTTCATCATTTTGTGCAAATTGATACATTGACTTGATAAAACAGTGTACAACCTTTTACATGGACCACATCTACCAATATTGTATTTTTTCGATATTGTTTTTTCTCCTAAGAAAATAAAAGAGTAAACGCAAATTTGCCATATTTTATATTCGACATGCTTATAAGAACTTCTCAAAATAATAATTATAATAAAAATAAAGACATGCTTAAAATAAATCTCTGTTCACGATGTTTTGTGTATATTCGTTGACTTATATTAAAATCATAAAATAAAACTCACGAAGATATAGTATTATCAGCTACATTTGAGCACGTCATTTTTCATTTTATTTATTGTAAAAAAATAGAGCCAAACATAATCTAAAAAAAACGAGCCCAACATTTAGCACAACTACTTATGTTTTTATCTGTTTTTTAAAAAAACTACTTATATTTTTATGGATTACGGATTTAAGAAAAAAAATAACATTTTTAAAGAAAGCTAATTAATGCTCATCTCTTTCAATAACGAGGTTTTTGTAGGAATATACCAAATTAATAAAATATTTACAACACTAGATAAAATTGAAAAAAATTAGCAACTATAGTCAAATATTCGGTATAAAGTAATACTTTTTATACTGAGTAACTAATACATAATAATGTTATTTATATGGTATATTTGACTATGAATACTAAATATTTTTAAATTTATTTAAATCCGTAATTATTTTGTAAAATTGAATTATTCGGTACAATTTCCCCTCAATAAGTTAGGGAAAACATATTTCAAAATTTAGAAAATAATTATAAATATATCTTAAAAAAATAAAAATAACAATCATGGTCATAATAATAATAATACGAATACTATATAAAATAAAATATAATAATGTAAGTAATATTGTATTAATAATACAATTTTGAACCGTTTTTATGATTATGAGTGTATATATTTTAAGATTTGACTATATTTATAATTATTTTTGTTAGAATATGTTTATTATAATTTATTTATGTGAAAATTGATTAAATCGAAACTATATTCTAAAGTTAAAAACTAAAAATAAAATAAAATATTATCTTCTACTTTTTTTTTAATTTGAATGTCGTGTTTTTGCTATACAAGTTTGTGTGAAGTTATTTACTTAAATCATATTTTGTATAAAGACATTGAAAAATAACTCGTTCTGACACCATATTAGAGAATATAAACATCTCAAAATTAATTGATAAGAGGATTGACTCAAATCTTTTGTAAACATGCTAAAGAGTATCTACATTTTCATCGTCGTACATCATGTCTTTAGAATTAAGTTTTTTAATTATTTATTTTTAGTAGTTTTTTTTTTAAATAAAAAAATTAGAGTTTTTCTTCAGTATATTTAAGATCGTTTGTCGCTAGACTAGACATCAAAAGATATTAAAGGAATAAAAATACGAGAAATATATATAAATTAATGTCGTACATACATTTTAAACCTATATTATTTTTTAGTAGAATCATAAAATGATATAGTGATCAAAATAATTTATTAAAAATTAAGAGAAAAGAACTAGTATATTTTTAATTTTGTTTGAATTCGGATGCAAGATTATATTTTAATTATTTAATCTTGAAATGTCTTCATTAGAAACCTCTCTCTCTCTCTTTCTCTCCTTCACATCCCACGGCCACGCCAGGGGCGGAGTGAGCCGAGTCACCGTCTCTGTTCTTCAACTCCGTTTCTTCTTCAAAACTCAAATCTGAAGAAAGAAAATGTTTCATTGCCGCCATAATCTATCACTTCATTTTGCTTGAACTTTCTCTAGCGTCTGCAAAAGCAGCACCGCCTGCTTCATCGGACAATTTCTCCTACAAGAACGTTTCTCGATTTCTTTTGAAGATCGCTCCTCTTTTCCCGGCTCCGATTGCGGATTTCTCTTGAAAACACGGTATGATTCTTGTTTTTCTTTCTACTTTCTTCAGCTGATTATTGGCGCTACTTTCTTTTGTTCGGCTGTTGAGAAAAATGAGGAGCGATTGATTTGTATTCTGCTTAGTGATTGATGTGGTATGAATGTTAGTTTAATCTTCCGGTTGTAACTTTTTTAGGATCTCACAAATGTCCCACATCGGAAAGTGGGAGAGTCCAACATCAATATAAAAGAGATATGGGTTACTCCCCTCATTACCAATTGGTTTTGAGGTGGAACCCCATGTTCTCTCCCATGGTATCAGAGCCCATAAAGCCCAAACGGGTATTCGGTCCAATAAAATGAAATTGAGATCTGATTCAAGATTGGTGAGCCCAAAAGAGCCACCATCTTGAGGGGGCACATCGAAATGATCATATCATATGATTGTATTTTGTGTGCTGGCGCTACTTCTTGGTGTTTGGTTGCTGAGAATTTTTTTTTAAGAGTAATGGATTTATCATTCTGCGTATTGATTGATACGTCGTAAATGTTAGTTCAATCATCCGGTAGTAACTTATATAAGTCCTCGATGATCTGAGAAATTTAGGTGTTGAAATGATCATATGACCATGTTTTGTGTTCTGACGTTTTCTGGCGCTACTCCTTGACTATTCCATTGAGATGATCATAGATTCATCATTCTGCGTATTGATTGATACTTTGCTAATGCTAGTTCAATCACCCGGTTGTGTAAGTTTTCGATGATTGAGAAATTTAGGTGTTGAAATGATCATACGATTGTGTTTTGTGTGCTATTTGTTGTTTTCCCCCTTTTATTCTTGTTTCTGGCGTTAATGAAGTGGAAATTGAATCAATGATGAGGATTGTCCAGATTGTGTAGGGACTTTGGATATTAGTAGAGGTTTGGAAGATGGGGAACACTATGGGAGGGGTTTGTTCCAATGGAATAGTCAAGGAGGATTTCGTGTCAGCAGAGAAATTGCAAATACCTGAGGATCGGAAAGGGAATTCGTGTTTTAATTCTGAGGCAAGTGATCCGGATGAAATGTTGCCACAGAAGTCTCTTTCTGCTGTGATACTTTTGCCGTCACCGCCGTCGAAGACTGGAAGCAATAAGGTATGTTTATTCCATTTGCATTACTAATTTAGATGTGATTAAACAAAATTGTTACTGTGGAGATCAAATTCATAAGTCAATCATGATCAAAATAAAGAGAAACATGGTGTTACTCATAATTGAATTTCACGTTTATAATGCTATCAAGAGTTGACCTATTAACAAATTAGCTGTGGGCTAGGGAGGAGAGAGATCAATTAAGACGTTTTCTGGTGATCAACGTGATGAAATTTATAATTTAGATATGATGAATATATTTGGATCATTGAGAAGTCAATACGCGATTTCTGAAAGTATAAAAGTCAGATCATGGAATAATGCATTTTGTAACAAACAAGTTCAGGGTATATTGAACGGAGATTTAGTCTATAGCATTATGTATCAAATCAAATAACAACAATTGATTCGTTATACTGCCATAAATAGTCTGTAGCATACCAAGGCAACCTCTATAAATGGACGAGCATGTGCTCCACTGTTTTATGACCTCTTTCCCCTAGCGATGTCTTTGCGGGCTTTTTTTTGTTATTCGATAAGAAAATGTAAGGAAGAATGACTATAGTTATAGATATAGTATGTCTTTGGAAGTTCTTACTCATCCTTTAAGGTGAGGATCTGCATGAGTGTACCAACATTATTAACACTATTCTTATGTTATCAATAATATTTGAACACCACTTTATGTTAGAGGGTGTATAGAGTTTGCTGCTTTCTTGATTGAGTAAATAAGGCCAAGATGACACATTCTTGATTTTCATCTACAAATCTTGCTCGACTTTTTTATAGGAGCAACACCATACTAGATGAATACTTTACCTCAGCCATCCAGTCCACATTTTATGATTTTAGCCCTGGGCTTTGATGTGAAGTTTGACATCCGTCTATCATTGTTCCGTCTTATTGTGTATAGGTTGCACCAATGAACTCCCTAGGAGGGGCACGGAAGGCAGTTGATTTATTGAAAACAATTGGAAATAGTGTGTCAAATTTGCACATGAACGGTGCGGTTTTTACAGGCGTGGCTTCAAACCCTTCAAATGGTAGGGAGATTTCTATATTGGCTTTTGAAGTAGCTAACACAATAAGCAAAGTAGCAAATTTATCCCAATCTCTCTCAGAAGAGAACGTCCATTTCCTCAAAAAGGAACTTTCACAATCAGAAGGGATAAAACAATTAGTTTCAACAAATTTAGAGGAATTGATAAGCATCGCAGCTGCAGACAAAAGGTGGTTTAGTCATGCCATGTTGTCATGTACTTTCATGCTTGACTCAAAACAATCCTTGTAGTCTTAAATTTCTGTACTTGCAGGCAGGAATTTAACAATCTCTTACGGGAGGTTATACGATTTGGAAAGCAATGTAAGGATCCACAGTGGCACAATCTGGAAGAGCACTTTTCAAGGTAAGTAATAGTGTCAGCCTTTTGCTCGATTTTCTTTGATGATCCAAAAACAGTGTTGAATAATTATGATATTCCAGACTAGATTTGAATAGTTCAAGTCAAAAGCAAGCGCGGGAGGCCAGAGCAGCCATGCAGGAACTGATTGTTTTAGCTCAGTTTACTTCTGTAAGTTCAGTTTCCAGCCCAGTTATTTTAAGATTGTCATATTTATGCTGATAATTACTAGAAAAGAACATTTCCAAAATAAAATTTGACTGGAGCTTGAAACTTCTCCCTATTGTATTATAGCTATAGCTTTATGGAGGAATCTAATTTATTATCGAGGTGTAAGTTCTACAGAATTTAACCGACTACGGAACCTCTTGTAGGAATTATACCATGAATTGCAAGTATTGGAAAGATTTGAGCAAGATTACAGAAGGAGAGTTGATGAAGTGGAGTCCTTGAACCAAGCAGGAATAGGTTGGTATATATAAACTTTCAACTTGGAATATCGTAACATAATAATTTGGTGTGAATTCGTTACTCAAGAACAACAACCAAATGTTATTCAATGCTGTTTATTTAATCTGAATGTAGGAGAAAGTCTCTCAATATTCCAAGGAGAACTAAACGTACAAAGAAAGCTAGTAAAGAGCTTTCAAAGCAAGTGCTTATGGTGCAGAAGTTTAGATGAGGTATTTACTTCTAGATAGTGATGAGAACAAACTTCAATCGTTGGCAGAAGAGACAGATAACTAACCAATTTGCAAATCTACTTGTTTTCTTTTGTTTACAGATTGTGGAAAAGCTTGTTATCGTTGTAACATGCATAAATCAAACAATTGCCAAAGTATTTGGAGACAGTAACACAGGTTTCTGCAATTTACCAGTCATTGCCCTTCTTTGCTTATTTTTCCATCCCATCTGGGGATTGGATTGTATAACATTCAACCATTTAAATAAAACATTTCCAGATAAAACATTGCTTGTCGAGGACAGAAGTAATGTCCAGAAACTGGGTGCTGTTGGTCTTGCCTTACATTATTCAAACATAATCAGCCAGATAAACCTCATCGTAAGTTTTCGCCTCCTTTCTTCAATTTTTCCCTATTATCTCTCAAATTTGATACCTGGTGCTTAGAAATGCTATTTTTTGAAAGGCGTGTCGCCGAACCTCGATTCCTTCAAATATGAGGGATGCATTATACCGGGCATTGCCTACAAGTGTTAAAACAGCTCTGCGTTCTCGATTGCAGGCAGTGGATGCCAGTGAGGAGGTATTACATTTTCTATCTTAGAAATGCTATTTTCATGCACTTCACATACTGCAGTTCTAACTGTTGGATAGATGTGGGCCTCATAGAAGTTCCTGCAGTCTTGTAAATCCCACTCACTCATTACTAATTCATGAACAACAATGGTCTTTCTGCAGCTAACTTATTTTGGTGTAAAATCTGAAATGGATAAGATTCTTCAATGGCTTGTTCCAATTGCTGCAAACACGACCAAGTAAAATTTTCCACTATTCTCTTAGGATGAGTTCAAAATGGCTGTTAAATGAAAAGATGTTTGCTCGAGTGAAAACATTTTTTTTAACTAATACTTGCATTTTAAGATTTTAGAGTGGTTTCGTTTCAACAAAAAATAATCTCAATACTAATTCCACCACGATTAATGACAGAGCACATCAAGCTTGTGGCAGGATTGGAGAATGGGCATCTCAAAGGTACGTTTCACGATTCTTCTTTTCTATAGAGAGAGTGAAATTTCAATTCGAGTATAGGTACCATTTAAAACTTGGTGGGTCTCCTCCTTTTTCCAAGGTTGGATCATGCCTTCAAATGGTGCCTATTTGAGTTCCTCATTCTTGAATTGAATCTTAATTTTCTTTTTATTAGACCAAATACTCAAATGGTGCCTATTTGAGTTCCTCATTCTTGAATTGAATCTTCATTTTGGATGTAATAAACTATAATACTATATTAAATAAATATGAAGTTACATCTCAATATAAATGACGACATGGTCAATCTATCTTGTAACCAATGGTTAAACGATTGGTTACAAGTACTAAAAAGTCTTCACGTTTACAAGGTGAGATCCTCAACAATATTTTCTCCATTCTTATATGTTTAGCAAGGAATACAGCAAAGGCAGAGCCATGCAGAGGATCCCAATCCGGCTTCAAACGCTGTACCACGCAGACAAAGAAAAAACAGAGCAAAAAATTATCAAGCTGGTAGCATTACTCAACCATTTCATCCATTTAGCGAAACAGCAACAACAACGCTCAACATCTCTCCGCCGCAGATCTCCAACTCCCATGGAAATGGCAATTCCTCACCCAAATATTGCTCGTCGGATCCAATTCAAGAGCCAAATAATCAAAACCAACAAGGACGGAACTCCGGTCGACGGCAACAACAGACCGTCGGCCGGGCAAAGTCCGATCAGAAAGAGGGACTCTGGCAACAGCAAAGGTACAGGTAACTCTAAAACTGAGAATAAAGATAGAGGAATTTGGACTTTGAGTAGAGGGGTTTCAATTAAAACCTTCAATTCTCCTGGTAGAGTATAGAGAAAGATGGTGCACATAATTGGTTGAGTGTAGATAAAAACATTTTTTAGTACATCCCTTATACCCACAATGAAATAAATATAGGAAATTTTTAGAGTACTTTCCCCTGAGTGTATAATTTTTGGGTGTGTCTTGTTTCCTTGATGTATATTTACACTGTTCCCAAATAACGGTTATTCATCAAATACATGTACTTAACGGTGGCGTTTATATGAAATAAATGTGCATAAAGTTTTTCTTTTTATTAATGTAAAATCGTGGTCTTATTTGGGTGAAAAAGATTAATCCACAAATTGGCGTGGGCAGCAAAATGTATACGCAAAATACATCACATCAGCTATTGATATTCTAAAATTATATATCAATAAAGCAACATTAAATCTCTACTATGCAAAAAAAAAAAAAAAAAAAAAAATCATTATAATTTGTTTGTACAAAAGAATTGACAAGTTAGAGTAACCTATATTACTCAATTCCAACTGTCAAAGTTGGGTTGAGAGTTTAATTTCATTTGGGTTGAATTGAATTATGATCTATGTTGGATAAGATTTTAGGGTACAAATTTTTTAAACTCAATTTATAAGATATGTTCTTTAGCAATATACTATTATAGAGGATTTTTTGCAACTTAGGGTTAGAAAAAAAAAATGACAAAAACGGGTCAGGGATGAAAAATAATTGCAAACTGGGGTCGTCGCGTGGGTGGGAGACACGCGACGACCTTTTTTTT
>JBBMEF010054457.1:0-12354 GCA_037832685.1 Sicyos baderoa
GAAGGACCATGTATACTTGCATGTGTTCTGAGTGAATGCTAAGCGCATCAAAATAATTTTCACACATTTAAGGTGTAACTTCACACGTACCAGCAAGCTACGAGTAGAGTGTCAATCGATCCGAGCTAAATTAAGCAAATCCCCCTAATCCGTGTGCATTAGCGAATTACACCTTTTTCTTCTCATTTTTACTCACTCGCATTGAATCTTTCATGAAAACGCGCAAATAATGATGCAAAGTATAGTGGAAATCCGACTCTATTTTAGAGTCATCAAACCCCCAAACTTGAATCATTACTCGTCCCGAGTGATGCTATTATAGGTGTAATAACTACTAAAAATCAATGTAAATCACAATGTTGAAATTTTCCTCATGCTAAAAAAAATATATTATATCTTTATATATAATTGTCGTAATGCTTCAAACTCTTAATTATTCCAAGTCGCCATTTGCTAAGGTCCTAACAATCTCATCTCAGTTCTTCTCCCTATTTTCCTTATTCAAAGTTCATTTCCCAATTGGAAGTTTCTGCTCTATTGCAATTTAATCAACCCCTCTTTCATCACTTAAATTTGTTCAAGACATTATGTCCGAGTCTTAATCTATTTGGGCTCTTTTGAGTAAATTTTATGTTTGACTACTATTTTGGTCTTGAAGCATTGCTAATAGAATACTTGAAATTCCCACGGCTATTCGCTCTTCTTGCCATTTCATTTTTACCCCGAATGCCTTGAGATTTATTTTTCTAGCTCTCTTTCTCTTTTTTTTTTTTTTTTTTTTTTTTTGAAATGTGATATGCGCATAACTTTATTTGTAAACACTCCACGATCATCTCTCACCCCCAAACTTAAAATCTTCATTGTCCTCAATGAAGGTGATGCTTAATTCCCCTAAACTTAAGTGATTCTAAAGTTTCAATTGCACTACTTAAGTTAATCCGCTTCGTCCTAAAAGTTGTTCTAAGTCCTAAGTTTAACAAGGATCTGTCCTAAGGTGATCTCACCAGAAACTCGCAAATGTTGTCTTGGGGCAGATTAAATATCAGCGCATATACGACAATGTTTTGAAAGTACGAAATTAAAAAGCACGATTTTACTTAGCATTGGTCAAAACATTTAGATTAAGTAGTGAACAAAATGGAAAATATAATTATAGAAATGACATAGATATAGCACAAAGGGAATGGAGATAAAACAGTAGAGACAAGGACTTCCTTTTTCTCAATCTCCATCATTTGCAGCAGTGTCCTCGGAACTGGAGGAAGGAATAACGTCCTGAAATTACGGAAAGTTGGGTCTATGAATATGTGGAAGATAGAGCTCTAATACGTTAAATAACGCATTGAACTAACTTCTCGTGCGTGTTTAATTTCCTCCTGAACCGATCAGATGGTTCCTCAGTCGCCCTCTCAGGTGAGACAAATTCCTCTCTCAAACATCGAAGAGTCCTTTCGACTTCATCAGGCTAGCGCCCGAATGGATTTACTCTAACTCTTTGATGTGTGGAAAAGCCTGCTGCATCATCATCTGCTTCATCTCGTTCTCTGCGTCGGAACAAGTTCTCTGGTGACAAATTTACTCTTATTCCCTTATTGTGCTCTTCATCCATCATTGGTGCTTTCCCTTCCCGATGCGGTCTTGCCTCTTTGCAGAATGCAGCCACTTCAACCGGTCTAGAAGAGCCCGCGTCTCCATCTCCTCTGCACTCAACCGCTCTTCGGTTGAGTTCCTCCAACATCCTATCAAACTCCTCAGCATCCCTAATCTCCATTAAAGGCGTCAGCCCTCCGAAGTACCCTGAAGGTTGGAGACTGTCAATCACCACCACTTGTCGTGGTGTTGAAGTAACGATCATTTCCTCTCCAGGTCCTACTAAGGACTCCTCCACTTCTGCAACACGTTCCTCCTTCCTTACGGCTAGAGTAGTCGCCTTCCCTTAGGTGCTCCGACCGTCTATCCATCTTCACTCTCCACTGATGCGGCATCAACTGGCTCTGGATCCTGATTTAGGTCCATTTATCCCTGCCTTTCTATCCTTGTATGCCACCACCTTTTATAATCGATTGCAAGTCTTCGTACCATGGTGAATTTTGGCAATCGGAATTTTTTTGAAGGTAAGGATAATTTGGAAGTAATGGTAATAGTAATGACAATGGTTGGTCTAAAAAGGAAATTTTTGGCGGTTCTAAAGGTCATGATATCAACAGAATCGTCGCCATGTGTCATGGTAACGATTGGACTTTGGCGGCCATGTAGTCTGTACGCACCTTTGGATCAATGATCGCTTAAAATGGCTGCTCGATTTCATTCCGTAATTAATTACTGAAATGATTGTGCTTAGTCGCATGTGTTGATCTTCTAATCTTGTCCGTCCATTCCAATTCAACCTGATTGTATTCAGAGATTTTATGGAGATAATAAAAATAACTAAAACACTAAAAATAGTGCAAAATAAATTAAATAAAAATGAAATACGAAAACTTTAAAATTCAGATACTTCTCGCATAAGTAAATAGGAAATATTATAACTAGCATGCATTGAGCGAAAATTAAAGTTATCGATACGCTCTGGCTCCACTCGCATACTTGTGCACTTACTCTTCAGTCAATGTGAATGAAGATATCTCACGCTGAACATCCTCATTCCAATAGTGCTTAAGTCTCTGCCCATTAAGTGCAAACTTATTTCCACTTGCTTCGTTTTTAAGTCACCTGTGTAATGCGAAATGGTCCAGACCACTTGGATCTGAATTTTCTTGGAAACAAACGAAGTCTAGAGTTAAATAACAAAACTTGTTGACCATCCTCGAAAGTTCGAGGTGTCAGCTTACTATCATGCCATATTTTTGTCTTTTCCTTGTACAGTTTCGCATTTTTGTAACATTCTTGCAGTACCGGCTTTCTAAGGATCAAAATTTAACTTTTTAAGTTCCCATAAAGGTTTATGTTCTAACTCAATTGGTAAATGGCATGCTTTCCCGTATACTATCCTATACAGCGACATATTCAACGACGTTTTTAATGTTGTTCGACAAGCCCAAAGAGAATCGTCAAGTCGCATGGACCAATCCTTTTGGTTAGGTGCTATAACTTTCTCAAGAATACTCTTAATCTCTCAGTTTCATATTTTGGCTCGTCCATTGGTCTACGGATGATACGGCGTAGCAATGCGATGCTTAATGTTATACTTTTGTAGCACATGTGACATTGCTTTATTTATGAAATGTGTCCCTTCGTCACTTATTAGTGCTCGCGGGGTACCAAACCTTGTGAAAATGTTCCTATGCAGGAATTTAATAACTGTTTTGGCATCATTAAAAGGTGTGGCAACCGCTTCAACCCATTTTGACACATAGTCATCCGCAATCAAGATATACATATTTCCGCGTGAAGGAAGAAATGGTCTCATGAAATCAATTCCCCAGACGTCAAATAATTTAACCTCTAAATTTGAAGTTAAAGGCATCTCATCCATTTTTCATATGTTTCCTTTCCTTTGGCATCTAGCGCACATCTTTGCGTAATGATACGCATCCTTAAATATGTTTGGCCAGAAATAAAAAGATTGGAAAAATTTTGTTGCGGTGCGCATTCCTCCATATGGCGATGCGTGGCAGGATTCCAGTATTGTGTTCATCTCATGTTCCTCTACACATCGGTGTATTATTCCATCAGCACATTGCCTATACAAACATGGTTCATCCTAGAAATAAAAGCGTGTTTCGTAGAAAAATCGCTTAGCTTGCCGTGTTGTGAGATCTGCTAGAATGACATGACTTGCTAAATAGTTGGCAATATCTGCGAACCAAGGCGCATTCTTCTTCTCCACCAAATTGAATACAAAATGTTACTCATTAGGGAATTTTTCAGATATATTGAGCATTGTTATCAGTTCTCTTATTCTCGAATCGAGATAGATGATCTGCTACAACATTCTCGCAACCATTTTTATCCTTAATATCTATATCAAATTGTTGCAGAAGCAGAAACCATCTAATCAATCTTGGTTTAGCATTCGCCTTGCTCATAAGATACTTGATTGCAGCATGGTCAGTAAAACTATAACTTTTGATCCGACTAAGTATGAGCGGATTTTTTCTAATACGTAAACTACGGCGAAAAGCTCCTTTTCAGTAGTTGTATGGTTCGGTTATGCTTCATTCAATGTTCTGCTGGCAAAGTAAATTGGTTGAATCAACTTTTATCCTTTCTGGCCTAAAATTGCTCCTATCGCTGGCATCGCACATCAGTTCGAACGATTTCTTCCAGTTAGGCGATATCATAATGGGAGCCGAAGTTAGAGCCTTTTTCAATTTTTCAAAAGCTTGCAAACAATCTAAATCAAAGTCAAAGAGATGTTCGGTTTCTAAAAGCTTGCACATTGCTTTCGTGGTTTTTGAAAAATCTTTTATAAAGTGTCTGTAAAAACCAGCTTGGCCTAAGAAACGTCGCACACCTTTCACGTTCTTAGGTGGCTCTAACTTTTCTATTGTCTCAATCTTTGGTTGATCTACTTTCATCCCAGCATTGGAAATCTTATTTACTAGGACAATTCCTTCATTGACCATGAAATGACATTTTTTCCAATTAAGCACTAGACGAGTTTCTTCACAGCGGTTGAGTACTTTTTTCAAGTTTTCTAAGAATTTGAAAAAATTGTCCCCAAAAATTGTGAAATCATCATGAACACCTCCATAGCGTCTTCAATCATATCTGAGAAGATAGACATCATACACCATTGAAATGTTGTTGGTGCATTGTAGAGTCCAAATGGAATTCTTGTAAAAGCAAACGTTCCATAAGGGCAAGTGAAAAGTGGTTTTGATCTCCTAGTCATTGGGATTAATAGTAATCTGATTATAACCTGAATATCCATCTAGAAAATAATAGTACTATTTTCCTGCGATGTGATCCAACATTTGGTCTATGTATGGTAAGGGAGAATGATCTTTCTTTGTAGTTTTGTTCAGCTTACAGTAGTTCATGCACACTCGCCATCATGTCACTGTCTGCGTAGGTATTAACTCATTTTTATCATTGTGAATGATGGTGGTGCCTCATTTCTTGGGCACGCGTTGAATTGGACTAACCCAATGGTTGTCTGATATAAAGTAGATGACCTTAGCATCAAGCCATTTCATAATTTTTTCTTCACTGCCTCCTTCATGGCGAGGTTTAGTCGTCTTTGATGTTCCACTGAATTCTCGTCATTCTCCTCTAAAATGATTTTGTGCATACAAAATGTAGGACTAATGCCTGTGATATCCGCTAGAGTCCATCCAATTGATTTTTTTGCTGCGCGAGTAACTATAGGAGTAGCCGCTCGTGCTCCGGTATTAATTGTGAAGATATGACAATTGCACGAGTAACTGTAGGGGTTTCAATACTAGCATTAGAGGTTCTTTAGTTGAGGGGCGCTGCAGTGCGCTAACTTATGTTCCTGCGTTGAGCGTTTCGTAGTAGTGCACTTCATGGAATGTATTCTCCAGCACTTCGTTTTGCGATTCTTCTTCTTCCTTTGCCTCATCCTCAATGGTTAGCAGTTTCTTCCTTTGCTCATCCATCACTACATCATCCAATAGTGATTCCTAGTTGACTGATATTAAAGACTTCCTTAGTGTCAGGCTGCTTCATTCAGTCGAATATGTTGAACTGGATCCGTTGATCATTCATCCTTAATGTGATTTTTCATTCATAAACATCTATCAATGTTCGTCCAGTTCTTAAAAATGGTTGTCCTAGAATAATTGGAACTTCTAGATCTGCTTCATAATCAAGAATAATGAAATCCGCTAGAAAAATAAACTTGTCAACCTGAACAAAAATGACTTCAATTTTTCCAATTGGATGACTATTGACCTATCAACTAATTTAATATTAACAATGGTTGGTCTAGCTTCCCCTATTCCAAATTTCTGATAAATTGATAACGGCATCAAATTGATGCTAGCACCTAAATCACAAAATGCTCGCCCAAGATGATTGCTACCTATCTTAACTCGAATGTAAACTGTATAAGGTCTACTTCTTTCTTTGGAATTTTCTTTTGCACAAATTACACTAAATATTGAAGCAAATAAAAGAGAATTTTTTTTTTTTTTTTTTTATATATTCTAAACACTCTCGCCTCAAAATAAATTGAAGCAAGTAAACTTATCATTAAGTAATACTCGGAACGAGTTATGCGCAAGTATATACGGTATGCAGCAAGTAATAAGTAAATTATCGATCTCCACAGGGATTAGAATCTATTCGAGGTGATGTTTAGAATTGAAAGTAAAAACGTGAATATGATTGAATTGGTTTATTTTTTTATAGAATAAAAGTAAAAAACGGTAGTAATAAAACAGTTAAGAGAAATAAGGCTAGGCTAAGATACTTTTGAGTAGCAACAACAATGAAATAGCAAGAAATATGCGGTAAGGAAACCTATCATACTACGCCGCTCAAACTTCCAATTTCGCTTCCGTTCGCATCAAGCCCGACTCTCACTTCCAATTACGACTTGAGGTAATTCGAATCTGGCACTAAGTATGTAATAATTACGTGTTTATTCCTAAACTCTGATTCGAAGTATTATAGCTATAATACTAACCTATTAAACATACAGATTAGACTTAGGTTATTTCCTCTTCCGATTTACAACCTATTAGTTCATGTGGATGGTCGGTCAACACTTACTATTAAGATTAAGAATCTAATTAACATGTTCTAGATTATTCCTTCTAATTCCTTCCTATAACATGGTGCTACAACTCATTTCTCCTAGCTTTGCCTTAACAAACTTAGTTCATAGTACAAATAGAAATCACAAGGCAAAACATGAAAACCATGCTAGAATGTACTACTGAAGTAAAATGAGTTTAACATAAATAAAAATAACATAACAATAACTTCGCTAGGCTGTGTTTGTCTCCGAAAACATCTGATCTCTCCAACCTCTTTAACCTAATACAATATGAGTCTTTTATAGGCTTTCGTCGTCAACTTCTCCGAATCTTCCAGAATGGTATGAATTAATCACACGATACTTTCTCTTTTCGTCCAGGCCAATTTCGTCTTGATTGGTCTAAGGTATGAATCCCTTGATTTCAACAGTCTGTCTCTTAATTGTCTGGTTAGTCAACTTCGTGTTGGTAAACGATCATTTTCTTATTTGCTTTGTAATGCGTTGGTAGTTGTCTCCCAAGCATAAGTTGCTCGCAATCGCGTGTTGTGATGTTCACATCGCATTGCTCCGCTAGCGCTAAATCCTGCGAAAATAGTAATCAACATAAGCCTTGCGAAATACATGTTAAACATGCTATTTTGCTCATTTTAAGCACTATAATTCATATTCCACATTTTATCCCCCTAATGCGTGTGCATTGGCAAATTACATCTTTTTCTTCTCATTTTTGCTCACTTGCATTGAATCTTTTGTGAAAGCACTCAATTAATGATGCAAAGTATAGTGGAAATCCGACTCTATTTTAGAGTCATCAATGTTGAAAGAATAATCTCCTATCAAATGCGAACAGAGAGGGAGAAAAGCAACATAATGCATTCAACGTTAATCAAGAGATTCCAGTAGCAATTAAAAGATTCCAGTATTTATGAAGATTTTCCAGCTCATCCGAACTTGCTGGACAACTAAAATCATCTCTAGAAGTCAATTCGCTTGGATTTGTCTCCCACGAAAATAAGACAACTAGACGATGTTATAAAGCCATTGACGAGGAGTGTGTCCATTTTCAACATCTGCACCAATTCCTTAGTTTTATTTCTTTGTATTTAGGATTAGTGTGTAGATCTGTAGCTAACTTTTAGTAATGACATTTATAAATTAGCATTATCAATTGTTGCTCTTATCTATGTTTCATTAAAATAGAGGCATGGGTGAAATTTTATGCGGGATAAATGTTAGATTGTGGGTAATTAGATTTATAATGTTGCATTTACTTTCATTATGCGTCGATTAGCTACCCACATATGCTAGCCGCCAGCTAACTCGAAAGAGGAAACTGATGGGAGATCCAGGAGGTTATGATTAGGTTGATGCAAGGTCTCTAACATCATTTAAAGAGTTATAATTAACATGACTATCGCATGCATTGCCTTGAGTTAGATATGAAGAATCGCAAAAGAAGCTGAGTTTGCCATAAATCAGTGAGTGCAGAAGTTCTCGCTAGAATAGGGAAGCATGAAATCTAGTTTACCAATATCGCATGATCAGCATCTTTTGTATTCACATTTTTACCTACGCCTATTTACGTTTGTATTTAGAGTATGAAAAAATAGAACCCAAATAATACCAACCATTATCTTTACATATTTTTCATAACTCTTAAGTTAATAAAATTAATTCTTGACATCAATCCATGTGGAGTATGATAAAATAAATATTTATCACTTGTCGCGATTCGACTGCGTATACTTGCGTATAACCTGTGATTGATAACTTGGACGTTAGTATTAGCATCTTAACTCAGAATTGTCCCCAGCAGTTGAGGCTCAGGACTTCAAGGCATGCTTCCTTGAGAGATCTTTGGTTCGAGGCCGCTGGAAAACGCTTAAACTAGAATACCCTTTGAAGTATCCCGGTGCCACAGTCTAGGGACGAGCTAGTGGTGCCCCGAGTATATGGGAGCGAATCTCCGATTTCCCGATTTTCAAAAAAAAAAAAAACTCAGAATCAATCAACAAAATAATATACATAGTAGAACTTAAATCGCATCGATCAAATTTTTGGCACGGTTGTCAGCGATTGATTAATGATTAATTAGAATTAGGATTATTAATTTAAGAGTAGTTTTTATTGACAAAAGTTGATCACTTGGGATGGAAAAAAGTATTTGGAATCGAGCATTCACACTTCCCTATAATCCTGAAACAGATTGCTTAGAATTATTGGAATCATCTACCGAGGAACAAATGAAAGATTGTACAATGGTGATCGGAGTAGTGGGATCATAGTTGAATGATCCAACGTCATATCTAAAGCTATGGGTCATATCAGACCTCTATGATTGGTTGAGTCTCATTAAAACGTCAATTATTCCATCAGCAATGAGACACTTGTTAGAAGGGACCAAACAATGTTGCTCTATGCAATTGAACGTCAATTATGTAAGAATCAACATATTGTCTTTGAAATATTAATTTAGCACTATTATCACAATCTAAGTTTTAGTAGGGAATTCGCTTTCAATTAAAAGAATTCTAAAATTCCCCTAGATTCAACCCTAGCATTAGAATCGTTTGTATCATGAATGACGGAAAGAACCAAAATTCACAAAGAAGTCTTAAAGCTTGAGATAGTATCGCAATCACATAAATAACTAAGTTTGGGGGAACTAAGCCTCACCTTCATTAGGGACAATGAAGATTTTAAGTTTGGGGGTGTGGGATGCCCGAGGATTGATTTTTTGGGGAAAAAAAGAGAAAACAAAAACAAAAAGCAATATGCAGCAAGTTAATTAAAAATAAATAAAATAAAGATCAACGTATTCTGGACAAAATAAAAGGCAAAGAAGAGCAAATAAGCCTTAAGACTCCTTAAGTATTCTGTTGTCTACGAAAAGTGCAAGCTTGAAATTCCTTTGCTTGGGTGAACTGTTTTATGCTCAAACAAATCATATTAAGAACTATGGAATTGTAGATATGAGTGCAACTTAAAAGGGATGTTGAAAGCATAGCGCAAATCCTTAAAGGATATAAGGGCCTAGATAACGGTCTTGACAGAATGTTGGGCAACCTTATTTGTAGAAGTGATTGCATACAATAGATTGAGTAATGAGAAATAATTGTGATGAGGAACAATCTGTCAATTATGGTAGAGAGAATTTTAAAGCAAAACCTGAATCTTTGGAAAAGTTTGAAAACTTAAAAAAAAAAGAAGTCTCATGCTAAAATTATGAAATGCAATAAGACCTGCTAGATTTAAGCTCAATAGGAGAAAATTCTGATTTAATTAAATAGAAATGCTAATATATAAATTATGCATTACTTGGGATAAGCAATGATTAAAGTTTGAGGATTTGATAGCTCTCAATTAGGACAAATTTTAGGCTATTCTAGTCTTCATTATTCTGAGGCTCAAGGGAAATAATCGGGTTATAATGGATAAATTGCAGGTAAAAATCGATAGAAGTCGCGTGCATTCATCAATTAGCATCAGGAGCACAATTTCACAGATTAAGTACAAATATTGAATAAATTATGCTAAAACACTATACAATTCAGGAAATGGAGAACGCTTACGTGGGGAGGACGTTTTGATATATTTGCATTCGAAAATCATTAGTCATTTCTCTACAAATTTCTCCTCTTTTCTCTCTCGCTTGCTCTCTAATTTTCACAATGAAATAAGTCATCTATCTGTATTGACAGTCCATTATATCCTTAATAAATTGCCAACTAATTTTATTTAAAACAAATCTTACAAGAATAGCAAACTCATGAAGTTGCTTGTGGGGGTGATACTCACTTTGTCGCAAGTGTTCCATATTAAAAATGTGATAATTCTTCGACATCTTTGATCTTTTACTTTTCTTATTATTAATTAATTTTAAAATGAAACTCCATATTATCTAATATTGCTCGTACTCGAACAAACACCACATAGGGACATTTTCCTTTTGCGAAATTTGGACTCTTCAAATTAGAAGTTTGTAATTGTTAGGATCTGACAAATGTTTCACATTGGGAAGTGGGAGTGTCCAACATCAATATAAAAGAGATATGGGTTATTCCGCTCATTGCCAATTGGTTTTGAGGTGGAATCTCATATTCTCACATGGTATCAGAGCCCATAAAGCCCAAACGGGTATCGGTCCAATAAAAATGAAATTGAGATCCAGCCCAAAGATTGGTGAGCCCAAAAGAGGCATCATCTTGAGA
Source organism: Sicyos baderoa (assembly GCA_037832685.1). Classification (NCBI taxonomy): domain Eukaryota; kingdom Viridiplantae; phylum Streptophyta; class Magnoliopsida; order Cucurbitales; family Cucurbitaceae; genus Sicyos; species Sicyos baderoa. The sequence goes on from JBBMEF010054457.1 coordinate 10,882, forward strand.
GGGCATGTTAGGATCTCACAAATGTCCCACATTGAAAAGTGAGAGAGTCCAACATCAATATAAGAGATATGTGTTACTCCCCTCATTGTCAATTAGTTTTGAGATGAAACCCCATATTCTCGCAATAAATTCGTCTGTCATCACCAACTTCAATACTCAAAACTCACCAACAATCATCACAAACTTAAAATTCAGATAACTAATCAGAGTTCTACTAACACATATCCTTCCAACGAAGTCAAAAAAAATTGTTAAAAAATTATTTCTAAGTAGATAGTTATGATGGTTAGTTTTTTAACGTCATTCTGAAAAATATTAAGGTCTTGTTTGATAACTATTTCGTTTTTTGTTTTTTGTTTTTGTTTTAAAACAAGTTTGTTTGATAACCGGTTTTTGTTTTTATTTTTAAAATTTAAAAATAATTTAAAGATATTATAAAAATTATAAAAACTAAAAAAAAAAAATAGCTTTTATAAACAAGTTTTTGTTTTTGTTTTTTAAAAAATATAAATAAATAGTAAAAAGGTTAAAATAAAATCAAAATAAAATGTGAGATTTGAAAACAAAAAAACAATTATCAAATATGTTTTTTAGATTTTTAGGTATTGAAAATATAAAACTAAAATCGATTATAAAAAATATACCGTTTTTATTTTAAAATAAAAAACCAAAAATTAAAAATTAGAAATTAAAAAAATAAAAATAAAAATAAAAAACAAAAAATGAAATAGTTATGAGAGATTATTGTAATTTTCTTTAGAAACAATCATTGAGGGGTTAAAATAAAATAAAAATCATAAATTCTAAAAAAAAAAAGAAACTTTGCATTATTATTTTTACATTACTAAACTCGTAAATTAGACCCCGTTTGATAACCATTTGGTTTCTTGTTTTTTGTTTTTCAAATTTAAGCATATTTTCTTTCAAATTTTCTATACTTTGTTTCATCCTTACTAGCATGTATACATCTTTCCTTAAGAAAGTAAGGGAAGATCAACCAACTTTTAAAAACAAAAAAAAAAAGTAATTTTCCAAAGTTTATTTTTGTTTTTAAAAGTTGTTAATATTCCCCTACTTTTCTAAATAAAGATGGATAAATAGTAGGAAAGATGTAGCATATTATAGGAAATTTGAGAGAGAATAGACTTAAATTTAAAAAACCAATGCGCCGCCAAATAATTTACAGGGAATGCACTCAATGCGCCGCCAAATATATGAAAGTGACAAAATTACCCCTCTAATGATTCTATTTATTGGATCTTGTCTTGTAAAACAAGCAAAAATAAAACATTGACTATTTCTAAATTCTCGCCGCGTTTGTTGGGCGTTTTTCAAACGCGGGACCAAGAAGCCCGCGTTTTGTATTTTTTTTTTTTTTTTATTATAATTATAATTATAAGGGGAATTTGCATGTATATTACAATAAAATAAAAAAATTGAGTAAATAGCAACTTTTTGAAAATATTTGCAAAT
>JBBMEF010054478.1:0-12350 GCA_037832685.1 Sicyos baderoa
TTTAGGAATAAATAAATATATAAAAATATATATATTAAATGAAAGAAAAAGAAAGAGGAATTTGTTAAGATATTGTTGGTTATTAAAATATTATTATTATAATTTTAAAAAGAAAGTTGTTAATATTTTTTTTTTTTGTCGCGTCTTTCAAAAAAAAAAGGTCGTCGCGTCTTTATAAATATTTTGGGTCCAAACCCCAAATGGTAATAAATTTGGGGTCCCGGCTGGAGGAAAGGAAACAGTCAAAATTCATGTGGGACCCACTCCACTGTGGACGTTCCAACTCTCCGACCAATTATTTTTCGACACCTGGGATAGACACATGTCATTCCAAACTGAGCCGATAATGAATCGCAAGATTTTTTTTTTTTTTTTAATTCTCCAACAAAAAAAAAAATTGGTAAACAATATTGGATATGCATTGATGATTAAAAAGTTTAAAATTTAAAAAGATTTTTTTTTTGAAAATAAATTTAAAAAGTTACTCCAAACAAATTTCTTAAAATTCATCCTTTTCATTATAAATAATTCACCAAATAAAAATTTCAATTTATTGTAATGATATAATTAAATAGAAAGCTCAAAATGCATGAATCCTCTTCAATCGAAGGAGAAAACACTCAATCGTTTTAATATTCATTTACACTTAAAAAAATGGAAAAAAATCATAAATAAAATTTGAATGTTTAATTTAAATATTTTTATTCTCCTAATTTAGAGATTAAATAAACACGAACTTAAAATTTCATTCATCAAACTTATTATTTATTCAAATTTTAAACATTAGAAATGAAATTAAAACTTCTCTAATTTCTCCATTTTTAAGTCAAGGAGGGACCAACAGAAGAGACACATGATTGACAGTTGGAGGAGCCAACTGCCACAGATGTCGGCAACAAAATACTGGGCCACATGTCGTATTAGAAGTGGGCCAATTGCAAGTATCTAAATTTTCCACTTCTTTCGACGTGTCGTCTCCCGTCCTTAGCCAGGTGTGTTATGGCAACTTTTCACCATCCCCATTGGTCCACGTGTAAAATCAAATTATATAAATTTTCAAAGGTAAATACAATTTCCTTTTAGTTTAAATACCATTTTTGGGCGTTGGAGGTATACTCCCTTTAAGGTCCCAAGTTCAAGACTCACTAGTGATCGGGAATAGACGTAAAAAAAAAAAAAAAAAAACCATTTTTGAGCATTTTCACATTTCTAAGATGTTCAATGTTAGTATATATACCAAAAGAAAGTTTGTAGAAAAAAAGTTTGTTTTGATAAGTTTTTGTTTATTTTTCTAAAAAACATTAATCATTTTGTTTATATTTTACAATTATGTTCACACTTCCTATATTGAAATCATTACGTTAAGAGCAGTTATTTACGTTCAAAAAAAAAAAAAAAATCAACATTGGGTGTGATATTCGAAAATATGACCTTTTGATTCGTATGCACAAATTGTATTGTGTTAGTGCTCTGGTTGGATACTTATCAACGGAAAAAGAAACTTCTATTAGTACCAACATCTTTTAAAAGAGTCTCGAAAGGGACGATAATTTAATAGTATAATCACAGGTTCAATTACAAAAATCGATATCTAATTCTCATCTATTTGAGAACACTAGTATCATATTTATAGTTTTTGTAGTCTTCATGCACTTGTACTAAAAAAAACATTTTTTTAATGGTTAAGATTTTGTCTAAATTAATTTTTTTTTAGTATAAATTGAGAGATGAATTACAAATAGCAATGCTAAGGATCGAAATGCTACTATTAAACTGGTTAAGACTGTGTTGAGCCTTTTTCTTAATCACATGTTACACCAACTTTTTTTTTAATTAATGCGAAAAATGACGAGATCTACTAGAAAAATATCTCCCACACTCGTGATTCTCATGGCGTTTATAGTCAGCGTCTAACTATATAATCAAATAATTTTTCAAAAACTCATTGCAAATCAGAAAAAGCCATGGAAATCCTCAAGAAATCGACCATTTCCCTCTGTTTCATCTTCGCCCTTTTCAGCTTCTCAGAATCTTCAAGATCCATCCTCCACCAGCCTCAGCCCCTTCGATCCTTCAAAATCAACAATACCCAGGTGAGCAATTTCGATTTATTTCAACCCCAAATGCTCAATTTCAAATGTGGTGCCATTTTTCACACAAGGGCTTTCCTATTTTTTCCATAATTTTAGGGAAACATTCATCATGGTTGTGTCGAATCGCCCTAATTAGAACAACCCATTTGTTTATTTCGTAGGAATTTTGAGTATGCGGTTTGATTTTCTGCTTGTGTGATGAAAACTCGATGTGGGTTTTTGAGGAATTGGAGTATTTTTTAGAGATAATCTCTGTGTTATTGCAGAACGGTGGGAGCTGTTCTTACACGGTGACGATTAAAACGAGCTGTTCTTCGCCTGTTTATACTCGAGACCATATCAGCATTTCGTTTGGTGATGCTTATGGAAATCAGGTACTTTCTCAGTTTGGATTTGGAACAAAATTTCATTCTAAGAAATTAGTGCTGTTGTGATTCCTGTTGATTATTATTGATTGTGTGTATATGGTTGAAGTATGAGATCTAGAAATTAGGGGATTGGTTGATGAGCAGTGAGTCAATGTCAACTTCAAACTTTTAATTTCATCCAACTTAGCCCCATGATTCTTGAAAAAAAATGTTGAAATTAGTACTCCAGTCCCAGTCTCAATTACTTTTGTAGATGTGGTCCCCAAGGGGTTTGATTGAAGACTTGGGGCTTTGAAGGTGTGCTCCCGTCAAAGTCCCAGGTTCGAGACTCACTTGTGACATTAATTTGTAGACACTTCTCTGTCTCTATTCCTTCGATGTCTCCCGGTGCTTGGCCTAGGGATTGGCGTGGTTACCATTGTTTAAAAAAGATTACTTTTGTAATTACCAGTTCGGTCACAATTCTTGTGGATTGAAGTCCATTCTTATAGTTTATGTGGGTCTTATTTTTGACATATGTGAGTGTTCAAATCAATTTATGCGCGTCTGACTATTCTCACGAGAGATCCTGTCGGACTCCATAACATTTAGATGTCAAAAAACTTATAGGAAGTTTATTTCTTACGTAGGTGGTAACCATGAACCATAACTTTTTGAATTCTCAAGACCCTCTTTGACTACTAGGCCAATAGTCAACCTACTATAGTTTTCTGCTGGTCTTTTTTGTGAGCTTGTTTATGGTATGCCTTTACATTTTTTTTTTCATTTTTCTTAATAAAAGCACAATTCTTAGCTGAAAATACTTTTGTAGGTGTTGTGTTGGATACTTTTTTGTTGTATTTGGGCAATTTTGTTATGAGTTTAGACCCTTTTTCATGGTGTAGTCTATGGACTAAAAATGATCAAAATAACAGTTTCATTAACACTTCGTAAGAACAGAGATGAATGACTCTGCATATAGGTTTCAGAGATGTTTCAGGAAAATACTTCGAAATAAGAAATGAGAACGTTACGGCCCCGTTTGATAACCATTTGGTTTTTTGTTTTTGGTTTTTGAAATTTAAGCCTATTCTTACTCAAATTTCCTACAATGTATCCATCTTTGCTTAAGAAAGTAGGTGAATATTAACCAACTTTTAAAAACAAAAACAAACTCTTGAAAGCTACTTTTTTTTTTTGTTTCCAAAATTTGGTTTGATTTCTACAAATATAGATGAGAGATAGGTATTCAAGTAAGAAAAAACATATGATAAGATAGTTGTTGTATTGTAGGCTTAAATTGCAAAAACAAAAAACCAAAAACCAAATAGTTATCAAACAGGCCTACACTGTCGTATTTGTGTTGCTAGTTATATACTATAATTCAATTCTTGGGTTATTGAGCAGTTGTTCTTATGAGGTTTTTGCTTCCTGGTTGAGTTTTTCTTTCACATCTCAATAGTTCCCAAAATGCTTACTTTCAAATATTTTCACTTAATATGAACAATCACTTGAAGAGGCATTTTTTTCACTTCCCATTCTTCTCTCTCAAAACAAACACTATTTATCACCATTGTTTCAACACCACTAATCCCTACTGCATATAAACCTCTCTGTTATTGGTTTGTGCATCAAACATCATGTGACTCATTAGGTCTACATACCGAGGATCGATGATCCATCTTCAAGGGCGTTCGAGCACTGCTCTACGGACAAATTCGACTTGAAGGGACCATGCACATACCCGATATGCTACGTATACGTCTACAGGAGCGGAAACGACGGATGGAAAGTGGACAAAGTAACCATCTATAGTTATTCTTCAAGAAAATCCGTTGCGTATAATTTCAACGCGAAGATCCCGAACAATCTCTGGTTTGGTTTCAATTTCTGCTCTGGGTATCAAGCTGATGTATCTGCTGTGGCAATGTAGAAGGATTGAGTTGAAATTTTCAGGGTTTTAGTGAGAGAGCTATAAATAGTATTATATTGTAGTGTTAACTGTGTACTGAAACTGTTTCTTAGAATTGTCTTGAGTTAAATAAATTGATGACATCCTTTGCTTTGTCTAGACAGGAAATGAGATTTCTTGTGGATTTAATTTTCTCTTTTCTTTGTAGCAAATGTTGAAAAGATGAATAGATCTTACAACATGTTAGCTCAATTTGTTAAGATACATATTATCAACCAAAATGTTAGAAGTTTGATTTTTTTTATTAATTTTTTGGTTTTGTTTTTGGAACACTGACTTTGATACATTTCAATGCTAAAAAAAACACATTCAAAATTATGTCATTCATTTGTTAAGCATTTGAAAGAAGAAGCAAAAGTTAGAACAAAAATTGATTTTGTTATTTTTAGTACCTCAACACCTACTTTAAATACATTGTTATTTGTCAACTGTTAGAAAATACACATTCCAAATCATAGAATCATTGGTTAAGCATTAGTAAGTAGATCAAGAAGATATTAAATATAGAGAAATAATTGCATGCTGCCCGGGCAGCATGCAACCACTTAATTGGCTAAATTTTGACCATTTATTATATTTGTAATTTTGAGAAATAACTATTTAAAAAAATAACAAAAATAATAGAAAGTCAATATTTGACTATAATAGGGAATGCATGCTGCCCGGGCAGCATGCAATTATTTCTCTTAAATATAGGATACAAAATTACAAGACATGTCTAGTTTACCTTAAATTTAATGAAATTGAATGTAAGGGAAAATTATACAACTTGCCAAATTTAGGTGTAAAAGCTAATTTTCCCTCGGTTTTTTTACAATTGAACTCACTATTATTATTAAGTTCTAAATTAGGAAATTTTACAATTGAACTCACCATTGAATTTCAAATATGGGCAAATTTAATCAAACATTAGTCTAATTGTAACCAAATTTTACATGATATAGTGTTATTATTCTACATGATAAAAATTTCTTTTTTGCTTTCTATATCCCATCGAATTAAATGATGGTAATAAAAAAGGAGAGAATTTCGACCACTAAAAAAAAGATTACCTAAAAAGTAAAACGTGGTTCTAATTGTAATCAAACATTAATCTAAATTATGGTAATTTTCAATTTCCCAAACACGCGTGAAAGGAAAATAAATATTGCCATAAATTCTCAAGCTGCCACTAAAAAATACTCTCATTGAACACAACTCTAATAAATTTCCATATAAAAACATTTTTTTTAGAGTATAAAAAAACTAGAAAATCATTAGAGAAAATCCAATTCGTATAAAATAAAGCATGGATCGACTGTTGCAGTTTATAGCACATACCTCTACCAAACTTCCCATTTTGTGGATTTTATTTTATTTGATAAGGGAGAATCGAAATTTCACCCCATTATATACTCGAAGTATCTGCATTTATCTCAAGGCCAATTATTCTTTCTTGCATTTTGCTACAATGGCCAAGAAATTAGTGGTATTTTTGCTCGTTTGAGTTCATTTATTCACTTCGAGAATATATACCTTACCTTAACCCGTCGAGCTATGCTTATGTTTACTAGACTTGTTTGTTTGTATTATTTACAACTAAGGGCTAATTTTTCTACTTGCAGGTAGGTTTCATAGTAATTTTAGTACTAGTGGTTTATGTGATATTTACATTAAGACAACATCAACATGATCATCCAAAGGGCAATGAAGGCAATGGTGGGAGTGATGGGAATGATGGGAATGATGTGAATGATGGGAATGATGGCAATGATGGTGTTATTTTAGACTACAATACCATTGATGTTGTTCAATATGGGGCAGTTGGGGATGGAAAGACAGATGATTCACAAGTAACAATATCTAAACCTTAAGCTTTTGAATTCTATATGTATCTAATGCTATTGTTTCTCATATATAATTTATCATTCAAAGGCATTTTTAAAGGCTTGGATGGCTGTTTGTCAAGCTGCAACTCCCTCAGCTATGCTAGTACCATCTTCTAGAACATTCTTGCTCAACCCGGTGAAGTTCCAAGGCCCGTGCGTGTCCTCCAACGTCGGTGTTCAAGTAATTACGCCTTTTCTCTTTTCCCTTTTTGTTATGACCGAAAAATCAAAGTCTATACTCGAGGCACACGCGTCCATCACAAGGCTTGTACTTGAAAGACACAATTTTTTCTTATAATTAAGCTGACTCGAAAGCTTGAACTTGAGACTTCTTAGTCGGTTTGACGAAGAGACTCCAAGCCTCTACAAACAAGGTCGTTCCTTGCTGACTTCTTTGATCTGTTTTGTGATAAGAAGGCTTCCTCTACCCAATTTCAGCTACAAAGAAAACATCAAACAAAACTACTTTTCTTAGTTATCAAATGTTGGCTAAGTTCTAAGTTTAGTTATCAAATGTTGGCTAAGTTCTAAGCTTTTAACTTTGTGCCTAATAAGTCCCCAAACTTTACAAGTTTAGTCCATGTTTTATTAATTTTTTCTTATAAGTCCTCTGAGTTTTCAATCCTATGTCCTTGATATTTTCTACATTTTTAAAATTCATGAGCTTATTAGACACAAAATTTCAAGTGTAATGCTCTACTAGACACAAATTCAATTTATATGCTAAAGATCAATAAGACACAAAATTAGAAGTTTAGGAACTGTTTGATTGATGCCTTCTAAAGTTTGGGAATCTGTTATACAAAAAACTGAAATTTATAAACCTATTACAAACTTAATGAAGTTCAGAAATCTATTAAACATGGACTAAACTTAGAACTGACTTTTTATTTGTCCCAGTAAGCTAGGATTGCTCTAAACTTAAAATAAATGCATATGGTTTTGGTAACTTATTGAGAATTGCAGATCCTTGGGAAAATTGTGGCTCCAAGTGACATTGATGCTTGGAAAAAATTTGATGCTGAAAAGTGGTTGCTCTTCTCTGAAGTTAGAGGACTTATCATACAAGGGAATGGCCAAATAGATGGTCAAGGAGCTGCTTGGTGGAACAACAAATCAAATGGAAGACCAACGGTTTGTTACCATCAATTCCACACATGTTTATGCAACAAAATTTCCTATATGCTCGTCCGTCTAATCCGCACGGTGATTGATAGGCGTTGGCGTTTTCGGACTGCGACAGCCTTCGGCTTTCTGGATTAACACACATTAACAGTCCAAGAGCGCATATACACGTACTTCGCTGCAACCATGCTTCCATCTCTCGACTCAACATATCGGCGCCAGAGGATAGTCCCAATACCGATGGTATCGATATCGCCTATTCAACCGATGTTCATATTCGTAACTGCAACATTGGAACAGGTAGTTTGTACAATCTTAGTAAAGATTAACTATGAACTTAAGTGTTGTGGAAGAACTCATTCTTCAGTTGCATGTATTACAACAGGGGATGATTGTATTGCTGTCAGTGAAGGCTGTTCCAATATCCACATAGAAAACATCCAGTGTGGACCTGGTCATGGCATAAGGTTTAGTTACTTCAAATAACTGTCGAATTTTACTCTTTTTTTTTTTTTTATATCTGTGATTGTCCATGCTCGCTTACGCGCACTTCGACTATTGTCACGGGATATACCATCTGAATTGATCCTACAACATTTGAATGTAGAAAAGATCTATACGATACCAATTCCTAGGTAGGTGACCACCATGGATGTATTGAATGGAACTCATCACCTCTTACTTACTAAAAATCCTCTTTGACCACTAGTTGGTTGATTTTTATTATTTTTTATATATTACTGAGAATCAGAGCTTCACTCTATTACATACTTGGGACACCCGCGCCTGTTCCAAGGCCTGGACCTTAGAGACAACAAAAAATTTTAGAATTAAGCTTACTCGTGAGTTTTGAACCTGAGACCTTTAAAAAAACATATCTTAGAAATCCCAGGTCTCTACCAACGAGGCTGCTCCTCGGGGACTGATCAATGTTACTTGGTTTTAGCTTCTAGCATTTGAAATGTTTTGCTAAGAAGGCAACTGGTTTCAGTATTGGTAGCTTAGGGGAAGATGGGGCAACATCAAGTGTAGAAGAAGTGAGAGTTCAAGATTGTCACCTGAAAGGAACAATGTATGGAGCAAGGATCAAAACTTGGCAGGTAATTGTTTTACATCTTAATAACTTCATTAAACCTTGATTTTTGTTGTCTTCAAACATGAAGAATTGTGTTGATTTGATTCTTGTCACATTTCCTTCAATTTAGGGGGGATCTGGATATGCAAGGAAGATATCTTTTCAAAGAATCACACTGGATCAAGTTAATCATCCAATCCTCATCGATCAGTATTACTGCGATGGTAAAAAAAGCTGCAAAAACAAGGTACAATCACGAAACATTACAAACTGAACACAACTCTATATAGTAGATACTCAACATTCTCATTTTTTAGCAATGCGATTACCCAGAAAGTTAGAATTTAGTCTCTAAGATTTGAAAAAAAGTTTAGAATTTAGTTGGTATGGTTTTAAAAACTAGAATTTAGTCTTTATGGTTTGATAAAACCTAAAAAATAGTTTTTGTCGTTTGTAATCGTTGGCTAATTAAATACTTGAAAGTTAGTTATTCATGTATAAATAAGGCAATTTTCATCCAATCAGTCACTTAACTCACATCATCATCCTTGACACGAATAACTAACTTTTATGTACTTAATTCGCTAACGGTTAGGAACAACAATGACTATTTTTTTTTGTTTTTAAACCATGGGAACTAAATTCCAAACTTTTTCCGAAGAATAAAGAATAAATTCTAGTTTTTGAAACCATAGAGAATAAACTCTAACTTTCTTCGAATCAGGGACCGAAGTTATAATTTACCAAATTTCTAATATGGGTATGCAAAAAGTAAATTAATGTATGATGAAAATGTTGCAGACATCAGCTGTGAAAGTGAGTGATGTTTTGTACCAAGGATTTGGTGGAACATCAGCAACTGAAGTGGCAGTACAGTTAAGTTGCAGTGAGAGTGTTGGCTGCAACAACATTGTATTTGAAGATATTGAGATAAGATATGCCAATTCTGATGGAATCACTCACTCCTCATGTAATAATGCACATGGAACATCTACAAATACACTTCCTGCCATAGATTGTTTATCACCATAAATTATAAATTTGGTCCAAAAGTTAGAGTTCAGTCCTTATGATTTCAAAAATTAGAATTTGGTCCCAATGTTTTGAAGAAAGTTAGAATTTAGTTCTTATAGTTTTAAAAACTAGATTTTAGTCCCTTATGGTTTGATTAAACCTAAAATCACTCTTTGTCGTTCGTAATCAATGGCGAGTTAAATATGTGAAATTTAGTTATTCATTCGTAAATGACGTGATTTTTTTTTTGTATAATCAGTCACTTAACTCATATTGTCATCATTGACATATGAATAACTAACTTCCAAATACTTAAATCGCTAATCATTAGAGACGACAAAGGCTATTTTTAGGTTTTATCAAATTATAGACACTAAATTCTAGTTTTTTAAACCACAGAGACTAAATTCTAACTTTCTTTCAAATCATATAGACTAAATTTTTGCTTTTGAAACCATAGGGACCGAAGAACTCTAACTTCCTTCATACCATAGGGACCGAAGAACTCTAACTTCCTTCATACCATAAGGACCGATCTCGATTATCGCGCCTCACTAGCTAGTTCCTGATTTCCTAATTTTTGTCCACAACTTAGTTCTAGTTTTTGTAATATTTTTTCCCATACAACAATATGATATAGAAAAGTCTCTATTACATGATGTCCACTGAAAGATCTACTTGAAAAACACAAAACAATGTATTTTTCTTGTTTGTGAGAAAGAAGTTAGATGAGAGTACATAAAAGAAATATATAGACATAAATATAAGCAGAGTAGCAGATGTATATAAATTCCCAAGATAACTCATCTAAGTTACAACTTACAACAACAAAGGCAATTCTGCTTCCCATATCAGCTCTAATTCCTGATAGTATACAACTAAACACAGATCTTAACACCAACTGATATGATGGGTTCAAATCCCTCCACTCTCGATATCGTTGAATTAAAAAAAATAAAACAAAGATCTTAAAATCTAATTCCCTAGGCCCCGTTTGATAACCATTTGGTTTCTTGTTTTTTGTTTTTCAAATTTAAGTCTATTCCCTCTCAAATTTTCTACAATGTACTCCATCATTCCTACCATTTATCCATCTTTTTTTAAGAGAGTAGGAGAATACTAACCAACTTTTAAAAACAAAAACAAACTTTGGGAAGCTACTTTTTTTTTGTTTTTAAAAGTTGGTTGGTCTTCCTCTACTTTTTTAAGGAAAGATGTATACATGATAGAAATAATGAAACAAATTGTAGGAAATTTGAGAGAAAATAAGCTTAAATTTGAAAAACCAAAAACAAGAAACCAAATGGTTATCAAACGGGGCCCTAGTTTTTTGTTTTTTTTTTTTTATAATCAGAAATCAGAGCTTCATCATACTATATTACCTGGGGGCATCTACACCTGTCTCAAGGTCCAGACTTGGAGATAGCAAAAGTTTTATAATTAAATTCACTCGTAGGTTTTGAACCTGAGACCTCCCAAAGAGCATAATCGCTCAGCAAATAAAGCTTATTAGAATCTTCAAAAGAGGAGCCGCAGGCAGCACATACCTAATCTTTTTCATCAAGTACAACAGATATATTTGGTGAACCATCATGAGTTGACCTAGTAGTCAAAGAGGGTATTGGAATATAAAAGATGCCACCTTTCTTGAAAATTATTTTTTTAATAAATTTTCTTGACATCTAAATGTGGCTGTAAAGTCATATATGTATTGTGAGAAGTGAATATAAAAGAGGGTATTGAAATATAAAAGATGCCACCTCTCTTAGGATAAGAGAGCAATTTGGGTGCACCCCGAGTAGTACCCTCACCGTGATACCACCCATGTGGCACATTTGGTGTCACACATCTCATCTTTTTTTTTTTTACTTTATATTTATTAAAAAAAATTAAAAGAAAAAAGAAGATGTGTGGCTCTAAATGAAAGGTATTACGGTGGGGGTGCTACTCGGGGTGCACCCAAATTGCTCTCATATCCTATATCCCCTCTCCATCGCGGGTTAGAGAGAGGGATGACGAATTTCAATTGAATATATTCTTTCGATTCATATTTCAACTTACCCATCTGCATATCTTTCAAAAATAGAAACATAAACATATGAATAAGTTCTATTGATCCGTCTGCACAAGATACGAATTGAAATTAATTGAATGCACATTTCAAAACACTATGATTCTCGGTCTCTATGATTCATGAATTAAATTTTTCACCTCTTAGATCTCTATGATTCTCGGTTCTCTTGACTACTAGACTAATCATATTCTTATTATTGAAGTGTATAAATAGATACATTTAAATGTGTAAAAAAAAATGTAAAATGGTTAATATTTAAAAAAAAAACTCATTTGTCATGGGATTTAATACAAAAATAAATGGATGTGTGGTTAATTTCTAGACAAAACCGAGGGGAAGTTGACATGTATGATTTTGGTATTGGAAACTGAGATTTGAAGATCAAATTTACAAGCTACAATCAAATTGTTCCATTCTTTAATGGAAGCTCCAAATTTATGTTTCTAATTACCGTATGGGAAAATGCTATCATTTTATTTGCTTTTTGGTGTTACAAATCTTCTATGTTTCATGACTATGACATTGCCTCTATTACTCTAAATTGGAGAGTTTTTTTGTAATTTTTCTCTGACCTTTATATGCTTCCGACGTACCGTAATATAAGTATCTTTTTTCGAAAAAAATGTTTCTAATTATCGTTTTCCCTTTATTATTCTCCATCTTCTCTAGATATTGAATTTTTTAAGTAAATATTCGTACTTTAATTATAGGGAATTTGCGCTGTATGACAAATTTCCTAGTCTGCATTAGAATTATAGCAACTTTTTAAAAATATTGCAAAT
>JBBMEF010054489.1:0-12346 GCA_037832685.1 Sicyos baderoa
ACATGTATGTAGTAGTGACATGTGTAAAATAAAAATGTTAAAGAGGGAATTTAATTATTAAAATGTAAAATAAAGTGTTAAGAAAGGAGTTCAATTGTTTAACAACCCTAAAAGTGTGGGTGACTTGGTTTACCCAAAATTTATTTATTTATTTATTTTTTTATTTTTTTATTAACCCTAAAATTGTGGGTGGTTTTGTTTAACAACCCCTAATTATTATTTATTTTATTTATTTATTTATTTTTTTTTTTTTTTTTTTTTTGCAGTTAAACACATTGTAGGAGTTAAAAAGTGAATTAATTTAAAGAAATGCTAATAATTGGAGAAGGGCAAAATAGGGATAAAGATTTCTCTTTCATCCTTAAGCACTCATTTTAGCCATGCCACTACAATATTTTACCATTTAGATAAAACCTACAATAATTTCTCAAAAGTAGACATTTGTAGGTTTTCAAAAAAAAAAAAAAGGAAAAATAAATGGTGAATTTACCGGCCCACGAACAGAACATTTAAAATGATGAGGAAAAAGAGTAAGTTGAGTTTTGTCGGCGTTGGTGAATGAATGAATGAATTTAAGCGCGTGATGCCTTCCTTCGCTAATAAATGGGCGGTGGGCCCATTCCGTTCACAGCTACCATTGTGTACTTCAACAACACACAACACCTGTTTCACAAAATGCTTTTTATTTTTTTCTTTTTTTTTTTAATTTTTTTTTATGTCCGTGACCGTTTGGGCCAACTTATATATAAGTGTACCTCGATTAATGTCACATGGCATACCACATGACCCTATAATATTTGGATGCCAAGGAAACCCGTATGTATTAATTCGAAATTAATTCTTAGGTAGGTGGCCATCATGAGATTTGAATCTATCATCTTATGCACTCAAAACCCTCCATGACTAATTGAGCTACCCTACGATGTTTATGTTTCACAAAATGCCTTAACTATCATTTTTTTTTTAAATTCTGACTGTCCGAGCCAGTTTTGGTATACTTCAACTAATATCATTTGACTATACGACATTTGAATGCCAAATAAATTTATAAAGAATTGATTTCAAAGTAGTCGACCATAATCAATTGAAATCATCACTTTTTGCACTCCAAAACTCTCTTGCACCATCCACTCTTTTCCTTACTTTTTTTCCTTTAGAAAATTACTTTTTTTAGTTCAAAAATTTGAAATTTAATTTAAATTTAATTCTTATATTTTAAAACAAAACATATTGCTGTATTTTAATAATATTAACTTTTAATTTTGATGTATTTTTAAAGTTTGTTTTTATACTTATTTAAAAAAAAAAAAAATTCACTTGAAAATCAAAATAATTGCTAGGTTGAAATTTAAAATTGGTTTAATAACTTTTAGTCATCATTAATTTAGGTAAATAACAAGTTTTTTTTATTCATTGATTAATAGTATATTAAGAGCTATAAAAAATTGCTTAATTTTGAAACATATGAATTAACAAATTGAAATTAGAAGTAAAATCTAAAGACTAATTTTTTATTTCTTCCATTTTTACATTCATCAATATTTGAATCAGTTTATACACACTTTAACTATTTTCACAAAATATATCATCTAATTTTATAATATTTTAATGTTAATTAAATAATTCAGCTGGTCATTTTTAAAATTCAAAAGGTTTTACTAGGTCAACTTCACTTGACAATTCACACCCCTTTTCTTCTTCTAGTTTTCAAATTCCTTACATTTTTCACCCACAAAATTATAATTCAATCCCAAAAGTTGTAACAACCAAATGAAGAAAAGAATTTTGCAAATAATAATATGATGTTATTTTCACCAAACTCATCTCAACCCACCTACTCGTTAGTTTTGACTTTTGAGATGGAAATATCTCTAATTGATGCCGTGTGTAATGATCAATATAAAATATTATATAAATATATATAAATGTTGATTTGTAATTGTGTATCAATTATTGAGAATGCACCCACAATTAATTAGTACAGCTATGAAAAAACAAGGTGTACTATTTGAAGTATGAACCCTTTTAATTTGTGTAGGGCACTGTTATAAATTAAAAGTACAATAAGTTCCATAATAACTAATTCAAAATATAAATAGGTATAGGAATATTTAAAGTTTTAAAGAAAGCCAAATATTTGACAAGGCAGCGTGCCACCAACACCAACCATAGCTAGCAATTATATAATAATAATTATTATTATTATTATGATTGTTGAAGCTGCGAAGCTTCTTTTTCTAATTCTTTCCCCCACAGGCATCACCGTCTCTTTGGGGGTTTAGATAATGAGAACTCTATTAATAACTTAATTCACTAACTCCACTTTAGGGTAGCAAAGTTTAGTCATACATATATGTGTTTTAACCAATTAAATGGGTTGAAAGGACATTATAAGTGGCATCATAATATTAATTGGACATTTATTCTTCTTACCAACAAAGTATAGTTTAACCGAAGATCATAGACAGAGTTAGTTATCTTGTTTGATGTTAATCAATTTCAATTTTATAAGTGGCATCATAATATTAAAAATAAAAACATAGTTTTTTTTTGTGACTCTATCCGAACGAACTTACTTATACCTCGACTAATATCACGTAACATACCGTCTCACTCAACATTTAGATGTCAAAGAAATTTGTAAGAACTATTTTAATAAAATGAAACCAATAAACATAGTTATATATATATATATATATAGTTTTAGTTTATGTAGTCTCTTTGTTTCCTAAATGTGGGGACCGAGAATCAATCTTTGATCCTCCTCGAGCCTACTCTCGTCTTTCGAATTAAGCTTCCGATTTTCGTTGGTGCAGACGCTGAAGGATCAGCTGACACTAGATAGAAAATGGTTCAATAGAGAAATAAGAATTTTTTTATTATTATTTAGTATAAATTAGGAGAATGAACCACAAATATATAAAAGATAAAATTGATATTAGTTAAATGAGAGTTTAAATTCGTGACCATAATATTAAACTAAATTACCCGACTATGAATTCTTGCAGTAGAATTTTATATATTAATTACTTTGTAGTATGTATTGGGTGGAAGAAGACTAAAAGGTCTCAGTTTCCAGTCCTTATTTTGTTACACGTCTCCTTTACCTACAAGAATAGCAAATATCTGATGGATTCACATTAAGAATCGTTTTATCCTAATTTGACAAATCAGTTTTGAACGAAATTTGTGTTGGATTTGACATAAACAATACGTAACCATTTTGTGCTTAATTTATTCCGGGAATTATAAATTAATAAAATCTAATATTTCCCACGTTATACAAATGGCAGAGATCAGTGCTGAATCTGTGGAGATCTTCAAATAAATAACTTTTTTGTTTTGTTTTGATATGTGTCACGCAATTAACTCGTGCACAAAAAACAAATAAAAGCCTCCACATTATTTGTCTTGAAAATTTGTGCTGGGTAACAATTTTAGTTAGTCTATTTTATAAGAATATTTCATTTATATAATTGAGATCGTTTATAATATCGATAGAAGATTATTTATAATGATCATAACAATTTTTTTTTTTTTGAGATTACACCGATTAAAGATTATCCATTCACTTATTGAAATCATAAAATGTATAGACTTTTTTGCTTTTTACTAGATCGGTATTCATGAATTTTTTCTAAAAGTTGGTTTTTTAATTTTTATTTATTTATTTTACCTAAAATTTCCTAATATATATATATTTTTTTTTTTTGTCAAAAAGAGAAGTAAACGAAATACAAAATTTAAATAAAATGAACTCCGGATATGGCATAAAATTAGGTGCATAATTTTCTCAAAAAAGAAAAAAGAAAAAAATAGGTGCATAATAATGGTTTCTGTTAAATAAAAGAAGGATTTTTTTTTTTTAAATGGCGGAATTTGTGGGGCCCGGGAGATTTGGATTCATGGAACAAAGAGATGCAAAGAACCTATTCCGGAGCCGCCGGTGCGTGACTGAATAGGCGGCGGCAGCGGCTCAAGTCAATTTTGTTCTTAACCTAATCTGACTCGTGAGCCGACGGTCCACATTCAAACAACCCGAATTGGTGCGGCCCACCAAAGTCACAGTCCGTTTCGCACAAGTTTCCTTTCATGGGTGGGTCCGACCGCCTTCAGCGAACCGTGTCTGATTTTGACTCCTTCATGCTCTCGCCGTCCACGTTTGCCGTTTCTCCCGGTTTTCCTCCGCCGTCCCCAATTTTTTTAAAATGTTTTTTTTTTAAAACTAAAACTTCACTTTATTATGCTCAAAATAACCATATCTATTTCTAAGTCATGCTCTATAAAATATTCAAAAGAATAGAGAGACAGTCGTGTTTGTAAATAAATGTTACAAGTGAGTCTCGAATTTGAGAGTTCGAAGGAAACAAACCTTCGAAACTTAAGTTTGTAGTCTAATTTTAATATGATTCATTTGTTTCAATATTGGACATTTTTTTTCCATAAAATTTCAATAATTCTCACATTTAATAAATAACAAAATAGTTAATTATAAAATGTAATGTTGATTAAAATTAGTTATTGAAGGAATTATTTTTAAAATTAATTAATTAGTATAAAAGTAATCAAGAAAACACATCAAAATTAAAAATAAAAATATTATTGAAATGGTAAAGAAAAAATGTAAAATTAAAACATGTATGAATCAAATTGAAACTACATTCAAACTTCTTTAATTAATTCATTCATAGATTTACTGTAAAAATCTTTATAATCTTTCTATAAAACTTTTCATAAATCTTATAATTTTTTTAGATATAGTATCAATTTCAAGACTTTAATTTAAACAATTCTTTTTGTGTCACACTCATTGTTAATCTATCTAGGTTAATTTGTACCCACATTTAACACCCTTTAATCTAAACATGATTTTTGCTCAACCTTATGCGTAACCCTTCAAAATTCTTCTCATTTCCAGAATCAACTATCCATCGCACATAAATTTTACTATTCAATGCACCGACTCACGGGCCTCAATATTAATGAAAATAAATAAATAATAATAAAGATAGACTGATTGGATTCGGACAAGTACAACAACTTTTGGGTTTTTGTTGAAAATAATTAAATATTGAAATTCATGATAAAAATTTTAATTTCCTTTTCATTGGGAGGAAAAAGAGCGAAGGGGTACAATTTTGGGGAATTATTGATTTATGGAGTTTTTTTTTTTTTTTTTTTTTTTTTGAGTACAGATTTTCGGAGTTGGTTTGAGGAATAAGTGAGAGTGACGGGGGATGTAATTGATTTTTCCCCCTTTTTTTCATTTCCCATTAGAATTAAGTAGTTTATTTGCAGTTCAACGAAATCACAAAATAAAAGAAAAAGAAATTAGGGCGGCAGGTCAACGTTTGTATTCGTACAATTTTAGAATTGACTTTTATTTGTTTGCAAGTGTAGTTGTGGTAATATATATTTTACGCAACAACTTCTCCAGCCGTGTGAATAAGATGTGTCAATGCTGACCCAAGTCTCATATATTGCATTTTTCATTGTATTTTTTTTTTTTTATTTCATGATTGGTTTCCGGTTCAGCTTTGACACACACATCGACTAATGTCACTGAATATATTGTCTGACTTAACAACATTTGGATGTCAAAAAAACCCGTATGAAATTAATCCTAAGTAGGTGGCTATCATGGATTGAACTCAATTCATCACCTTATACATTTTCAGGGCATTTTTTTTTGTTTGTTTGTTTTTTTAATTTATATTTATAGTCATAAATAGAGACCAATATTATATTATTCATATTTTTCCCTCTAGTCATTAGGGGTACAATAA
The DNA here is from genome assembly GCA_037832685.1 of Sicyos baderoa. NCBI lineage: Eukaryota > Viridiplantae > Streptophyta > Magnoliopsida > Cucurbitales > Cucurbitaceae > Sicyos > Sicyos baderoa. The sequence continues at coordinate 5,787 of JBBMEF010054489.1, forward strand.
TACCGATTAAGCCACTGCTCGGTTGATATTATATTATTCATATTATATTGTTAATACAGTATTAATATTAGTATTAATATTAATATCTATGATTTCGATTACTAACTTTATTTTTTTTCTAAACGATCATATTTATAATTATTTTCACTATTCTATCGTAAGTTTTGGTTAATATGTAACAGCGTGGCATCGTCTTCATCTTAGACCACCGGCCCACCCCCAAAAAGCCCAAGTCATATCTCAAATTTTTGTGTTGGGCCTAAGCACGGGCCCTTGTTCCACACTTTTTTATGTTTTGTACGTATTATATATAAAAGGGAAATAATATTGAGAAATCGTACTAATTGTCTAAAATTTCAAAACTATTTAATTAATTATCTATTATATTTTTAAGTTTAACAAATGTTTAATTTCATATTTGTAGGAGAGAGAGTTATTTTTCGTTCCCATTATACCCATCAAATTTTGATTCATTTTAATAATTACAAAAAACAATGAAGCTTTCAATCCGTTATTTGAGGGATATACCTTGATTTTAGGATGAGAGATATGTAATTTTTGACTAACCGAAAAATCACATCTATATATGTTGGTTATTCCCAAATTTATGGAATCCATTTAAATGAAAAAAAAAAAAACCAATCACACCAGCATAACCATTCTCCCGTACCAGTCGACATGAACAAGTAAGGTGATCAACCTAAGGGCAAATAACCAATTTTGAGAATCTTCTCGGGTGAAAAAGGTTTTGTGTATAATATTCACACAGGTGAAAGATAGTCAGCATGAAGTTCACGTTGTTGCGTTCGATGGAGTTTGGAGCGCGACGAATTTATATTCAAATTACAAGACGGTATGCATTGATGATGTTGTTCTCATCTACGCTATATCAACTTACATATTATGTTTCATAAGCCATTAGACATGACAAAACGTCGAAGATTTCTAGTTTATCTCTTTATAAGGATGATATTGGGGAAAAAAGTTGTTAACAATAATCGAGGAAAGAGATGTTCAAATGATGCACAATGAGTTTTGGAATGAGCTATACCTGGACTTGCATTTTGGCTAAACTTTCAACTGTACGTACTGATATAGACATTGTAGGGGTACGATTAACTACGGTGGTTCAAGATTGCAAAAAAATCAAAAACCAATAAAGATTGCACGGATCACGAAGTCTAAGCGTGTAAAGGTGTGTACTAGCTATTATTTTAATTTTTATTTTTCCATTCATACGCAAGTACAGTTAAGTACTCTAACATACACTTACCTAATATTAAAATTTTCATTTAAAAACTAATAAATTCAAAATTGACGCGTTTATTCAATATTATATTTTCATTTATTTTTCAACAAAAAAATAATAATAAATTTTAACTACAATTTGAATTCTAATATTTTTGTTAAAAGATTTTGATTTTAAATTGTCGAAAAATCTAGAGTTTGTTAGATAGGTGGTTAGAGTATTGTTATTAGTTTTAATAATTAATGAAAAAAATGGTAAGGTTATAATGGTAAAATGTTTTTCTATAATTAATAAATTTAATTCAAAAATAGAATATAGACCGAACCTTTAACCCTTACAAAAAGTAGACAGTCTCTTAATTTGTTTACAAAACGTAGATATTTACCTAATTTTCCCAATAATATTATTAAAAATGAAAGGGCACATAATGTGTTAGCTTGATTTATTAGTTTCAATACAATTTTATTTTACGGTTATTGGTTATATTTTAAAATCGATATTTAACTCTTATCTTATTTTTAGGTAGGGTTTGTAGTTCCAAAATAACTCTAAATGTCATCATACTGGATTATTGATGAAGTAGTTCTAAAATGTGCTCTAATTAAAATAGACATGCTGCCCAGGATTGAATTGATGATCTTTTTTGTGTAAAACAAATATGATAACCACAATACCACAATAACTTAGCATTTATAATTACACGAAGAATGTTAATAAAATCTTGTAATTGTTTTGAGTTAAAATTTAGGGAAATTACTCCATTTGTCATTTTTAATTATAGCATATTTTTTTTGAAAAATAATTAATGTATTAGCAGATGAGAGTAATTTGGGTGCACCCCGGATAGCACTCCATCGTGATATTTATTTTTTTGATTAGTATTAGAAGTAATATTAGAAGCAGTAAAATAAAAATGATTTTGGTAAGTACTTGATGCGTGGCCACACATGTGGCTCCTTATGATGCCACTTTTCCCTTTTCTTTTCTGATTAGTTTTTTTTTTTGGTTTTTCTTCATATTTATTTTCTATTTTCTTTTGCCTTTTATTTATAGCATTATCTCTAATATCTACAAAAGAAAACTTTTTTATTATTTTTATTTATGTGGTTTTTGTAAGCAACAATTATTTTTGCAAAAAACAATAATTATATTTTTATTATTTTTTAAAAAATAATACTGTATTATTTTGAGTCACAATTGTTCAACCATCACTCTTTATATTAAAGAATCTGAATCTATTTGGATACTCTTGTTTAATTAATCGAAAAAAATACTGCTAAATAGTTTAATTAATATTTTAAAATTATATTCAATTGAAATAGATTCTTAGTAAATTTTATTAGTAAGTTTGTTGAGATAAAATGTAACAAAATTGAATTGATTTTTCGCCTTAAAATATAATTGGATTTGTTATTATATATACAAGAAATTTTACTTGTTATTTTAAGATTTGTTTCTAAGCATCTAAATAAGTTTTTATTATATCCTATGAATGTACTTTTGTTATTTCTATATTAATTATAATTATAATTTGAATGAAAATTAATAAATAAAGTAGGTAGAATAATTTAAAAATGCATGAAAATTAGATTTACAATTTTCATTATAAACCTATTTAAACTTCTTTTAGAATAGGAGTAAAGTTAAATTTCAAATTTAACTACACGCACAAAAATAGGAAGTACTAAATAAATTAAATTGATTTTTTATTATTTTAAATTGTTATATTATAAATTAGGGTATACTAATTTTAAAAATAAATTAAAAATTAAAAATTAAATTAAATTAGGAAATACTAAATAATAAATTTGGTTTTTATTTTTTATTTTAAAGTTTATACCAACTTTGTAATTAACTAATTAAATGAAAATAATTTTTCTATAGTTTTGATGTATATCTAAATTTGTTGAATGTATATAAAATTTGTTATATTGTTTTTTAAATTTAATATAGATATTAAGTTATAATTGAAATAAATAATAATAAATATCATATCATTACTATTTCAAATGAATGTCATTTTTTCATTTATTTATTGTCGAAAACAAATTAAAGAGCAGGCATTTTTTTTAAAAATGGATTAAAAATATTAAATAAAACCCAGCTTAACTTAACTTGTCTATCAAAAACAAATTAACTTAATCGCCAGCTTAACTTAATACCGACTAATTTAATTCTAATTTCTATAATGTTGATAAAATGTAGAGCTCTCCTAACCGTGTAGATGAGTTTTACTCTTTTGAATAAATACAAAGCATTTAACACATGATACCATAATTGATTATTGTTTATTTTATATTACTTTTGAAAAGAAACAAAACACTTTCATTTCATAATATCCAATAGAACCATTTCATTTGAGGTGTTCAGATCTGGAGTGTGATAAGCTTAGCCATGGCTCCTCATGTCTACAACTGTAACAAGGGCTTCTCGAGCAGCTACATGCTTCTGAAGCCCGAAGAAGTCAAGTTCTCCGACCTGTTGCGCATCTTGGTTTCGAGTAACCTCAAAAGAAGAAGATTTGTAGATTCCAATCGAGCCAGAGAACACAGCTTCTGGCATAGATTCTTCATCTTTCTCTCCATCCTCGTCCTCAAGCTCCTCCGAATCTTCGACAAGCCCCTCGCCTTCTTCGGCTTCTACCTCCAGTCCTTCCTCAACATTTTGTCCGCCAACCGCGGCTTCTCCGGAATCTTCCTCAACATCTTACGATGTAAGTCCCCTGTTCTAATTCGAACTCCAGATCTCTTGATCTTATACTATATGAAAGAGAAATTTATCAGACTAATCAAATTTAGAAAATAATTACAAATCTAACGATCATGAGTGACTTAGTGGTTAAATAGAGATTTAGAATACTTAAAGGTGATGAGTTTAATCCATGGTGGTCACCTACTTAAGAATTAGTTTCTTACAAGTTTCTTTGACATCTAAATGTTGTAAGGTTTATGAATATTTTAAAATTTGAGTACATTTATAATTATTTTGTGAGAATAGATCATCCAATACAATTTTCCTATTCTAAATTATATTAAATCATCAATCAACTAAAGAGTCTAAATGGATGAATATCGAAGTAAATTTAATTATATCAACGAACATTTGTTGTATAGTGAAGTTGAAAATACCGGACAGCTCATCGGCGGAGTACTTGTCGATGATCGGGCATTTGGATAGCAGAGTAACATTGGACAAAAGTATAAAGCCGGGCGATGTCAACTACTTTGGAGCTCTTTGTATGATGGCATCTAAAGTTGTTTATGAGAATGAAGCCCATGTTACTCAAACTGTTACACATGTTTGGGAGGTACCTTTCCATTTCATTAGTTACCTTTTTTTTTTTTTTTTTTTTTTATGTCCGTGATTGTCCGGGCTAACTTGTGTGCACAAGCGCACTTCGACTAATGTCACGGGACATACCGCCTGACCCTACAACATTTGGATGCCAAGGAAACGCGTAGGTATTAGTTTGAAATTAATTCTTAGGTAGGTCGTCACCATAGAATTTGAATTCATCAGCTTATATACACCCAAGGCATTTATGACTAATTGAGCTACCTCACGAAGGTTATTAGTTACCACTTTTTTCTCTTTCTTTTTTGTGAAATTGTTTTTGAAAAACTATAAAATCAAATGATTTCACAATTAAGTCGATTTCTTAAATCTTATCATGCATGTTCACCTGTCTCTTTGGAACATAACTTTTTTGTTTTTAGTTAACTCAAATTTTGTTAATTATTTTATAAAGTACATATAATATTATTACTATTATACATACTTAGGTAAGAAAGGCTGCAAACCATACACCAAATCCCACTGACTATAATTTATTTGCTTTTGTATATTATCGATTGCACAGGAGCCGCCCCATAAATCCATATACTTTTTTATTTTTTTAAAAAGGTAGGAAGTTTTTTATTTTATTTATTTATTATTTTTTTTATGGTGCTATATATATTTTGTTTATACAAATGAAAATGAAAATAAAAATGAAAATGAAAATGAAAATGAAAATGAAAATGAAAATGACCCACCCATATTTTAATACTATTGACTATGACTCTCAAATCTTTTAATTTTGATATTGTTTTATACAAAAAAAAAAAAAAAAAAAAAATATTTGAACTTGAACGATACCATTGGTTAATTTTATTTTTCTTTGAATAATGCAGATGGAATTTTTGGGATTTTTCAACTTTTGGAATGGTAAGAACATACATTCCTTTTCCACTTTCATGGTTAATACTTAATAACCCCTATTTTCAACTGTATAAACAAGATTACCAAGAAACATGCTCAACACAAGCATTCATGATGCGGGATAAAAACGCCGATCACGACACGATCATCGTGTCGTTCAGAGGCACGGAGCCCTTCAACGCAGACGACTGGAGCTCGGACTTCGACATCTCATGGTACGAGATCGAAGGCATAGGAAAAATCCACGGCGGGTTCATGAAAGCACTCGGGTTACAAAAATCCCACGGATGGCCAAAAGAACTCGAGCGAGTAGACAAAAGACGGCCATTGGCTTACTACACCATAAGACAAAGGCTGAGAGAAGTTTTAAAAGAAAACGAGCGAGCGAGGTTCGTCGTGACCGGGCACAGCTTGGGCGGCGCGTTGGCGATACTATTCCCTTCTATTTTGGAATTCCATGAAGAACAGTTGTTGCTTGAAAGACTAGAGGGGATTTACACATTTGGACAACCACGAGTTGGAGATGGTAAATTTGGAGAGTTTATGGTGAAATCGCTCGCACAGTACAAGATTCGTTACTACAGATTTGTTTACGGTTTTGATATGGTCCCTCGGCTGCCGCTTGACGACAAGGCCTTGATGTTCAAACACTTTGGTCCTTGCATTTATTTCGACTGGAACTATGTTGCACAGGTAATTCATTCAAAACCTAGCATGTTTATGTTTTTTTTTTAATGTTATGCGCACCTCAACTATTCTCACAAAATATAATGTTTAACCTTACAACATTTTGATATTAGAAAGTTATTTAACTTTTAGGTACGTGACCAGTGACCACCATGTATTGAACCCTCTATTAGTTATTTATGATATTCTTGACTACTAGATTATTTGATGATTATTATTTTTATTTTTTTTATCACTAGGCCATATATATGATGATTAATGAGTTGGAGGTAAATCTAAATATGTAGTTCTCGATTTTTATTTATTTATTTATTTTTTTGACTATTTGGTCAACTTACTCTCACCTTGTATTGGAGCAAAACTAACTTGTTAATCTGCTATTATTATAAATATTTTATTAGTTAAAAATTAGTTCAACATCTGT